>JAJOZX010010451.1:0-141323 GCA_023014485.1 Bathynomus jamesi
TTCGAATTTCACGAGGTAAGGTAAATTTATTTCTAATGTATTTAATCTTAAAATGTAGATTGCTGTTAGTATGTTGTTCCTAATTAACATAAAATTCATATGCCTGTAATTACACCCGGTTAATAAAAATAAACTGAAATGGTATTTAATTGACATTTCCTCCAACAGATGGCGCCACCCACTTCGATTAAATTATTTTCAAGGACTCAGTTTCTCGAAAAGTATTTCATCAAACATCGAAGTTTGATGAAAATACTGTCATCACCTGAGGGCACTTGTTCGATGAAAGAATTTCCCACATCTTGATGAAAATTCTAGTCTCAGTGTACATGTTAAAGCTGCCCTTAGATATATTTTTTGTTTTTCTTTTTAACTTCGAATTTTTAACGCCAAGTCGTTTTTTGTTTTATTATTGTCCTGTTCTTTTTGAGGTTTATTATTATGCACACACAAAAGATTTGCCTTTTTGCAGGACGCATTTTTCAGACTAGTTATACGTACGTAAAATATTTGCAGTTGTAAACATGTTTTGATGTTTACGTTTTGGATTTAAATATAATTTATAAACATGTATGAACATCTTTAGCAATTAAATGCCTTTTTTATATAATTGTATTACCTCCGACTCCTAACATTGAAAGTTGAAACTACTTTTGGTGTAAGACAGCTAAAATAATGAAGGAACTTAAAATAATACATCAAAAGTATTTTTTAATATGAATAACATGGCATGATTTTTTATTTTCGTAACGAAGAATCTGTAGTACAGCACTTTGTGTTACTGTGAAGAAAAATACCTTAAAAGCTTTTTAAATCTGCTGTCTGCTTATGCACGGTGGTCTTGCTTATGTCAGTTCACATTTTTTAATTTACGGAGAGAAATGAGCAGATAGCTGTTCTTTGGAAATTTATTTAAAGCGGGTTGATTACGCTCTACGGTATAATTAGTTATCTAATACTGCAAACTATTTTTAGTTGTATAAATGATGTGACACAACCAAACAGATTAAAGCTGACGTTATAAATACTGTACATTCTGAAGCTTGATTGTTTATAATTTTAAGTTTCAGAATATAACTTTATAAGGATGTTAGGCGCTAGAATTAAGTTTGGAAATGCTTCGTGTGATATTATTAAATTTAGTAAACTTTCATCAGCATTTTTAAAAGTGTATTTCCTAAAATATATTTACCGTTCCCTAAAAAAATTTTGGTGTAATTTTTGTTTTCATTTGCCTTCAATATATCTACAGGTCATACTGCAACATTATATCAAATATATTAAATTTCTAAAAGTGTTCAGCAGTAATCGAATGTGGGGACAAAATGCAGTATATATTTGTAAATTTACTGAAAAACGCTATATTTAAAGTGTATTATTTGTATTGTTTAAATTAAGATAAAACGCATAAATGTCCAATTGCAAAGAAAAATCGACGAAATCCGAAAACTTTAAAGCCTCAGTAATTTTGGGATTTAAAAAATATTTAAATTTATTTGAATTCTTCAAAAGGATAAAGTTAAAAAAAGACATAAAACAATTAAAATAAAAATAAAAATTTGTGGCCTTTTTGGACATTGTTTTTGTTTTGGCGAGTTTATTTCCGCAACTGTACAAGAATGAAAACAATTACAGTATCAGATTTTACGCACTGAAGTGAACTCAGTCATTTAGATGAAGCCATTCGCGTTCTTGTAAAATTATTATAACAATTAAAGGTAAAATATATAACTATATTATTTATTATTGCTTCAGTAATGTTGTTTTATATTTTGATTCGTCGTATGAGCCACTTTTTATTCGAGAGAAAGGGAAGACTCGTAGCTAGCTAACGAGTTAGATAGATAGCTAGAAATATAAATATATAATATACATACGTGGATAGATAGATAAATAGAAAGAGAGATAGATGCTTGGATAGGTGGACATGTAGCTAGACGAACAAAGCGAATTAATTCACGTTCCATTGCATAGAAATTTAATGCAGAGTTGTATATTGTTTGGAAAATATATTTTGATTTATTTGAGAGTTATGCTCGTGAGCTTTGCATGTTCATCAATTACTTTTCCTTCGAATATTGTAAGATTGCTTCGCTTTGAGGCTGAAATGGCAAGATTAACGTCATAATGTTATTTTGACATTACCTCAAAATCAATAGTAGATAGCTTTTATTTTACCTTTATTAAATTCAAAAGTTTGGTAGTAACTTGCAATTGTTAATTTTTCCAAACTCTCCAAACCTTTTTGAAGTTGTTTGCATGGATGTGCCCGAATATTTAGCGTGTTATAAAAATGGAATACAACCACCGTTGATAATGCTAAATTTATTTTCTGTAAACTTATTTTCTGACTGCCCCTGGTACACGTTTCAACTATTAATAATACTCATTTACTTATTTATTTATTATTAATTAATAACAGCAGCTGTTTATTTTTAAAAAGAGCCCAGTAAAGCCTAAAGCTTAAGGCCAGTAGTATGGCCGCAAACAAGACTAGTGCAGAGCAATTGCAATGTTGATCATATGAGTGCCAGTGCCAACCCCTCCCCCCTTTGTTGCTAGGTGCCAACCCCCCTCCCTCCCTAAAGAGATGCATGTAAAGCCCCCAATAGCAAAATATATATGAGCATAACCACCACACAAAAAACCACCACAGTACCACAACCAGCACCACAACCACCAATCGTCTAAGTATAGCTTACCATTATCTAACCAAACCCAACTTACCCACGGCTTTTACTTACCAGCTCCTGGTAGACCGACAAGGTCTCTAAATACGACCCAATAGACAGAGCTTTTAGCATAAACAAGCATAAAAGCATTAATATGATTTTATATTAAAAATAGATTGTATTTCGGGATAACTATTTCATTTCTCGTCTTTCGCCCAATTAGATTCTATTTCGGGGTAACTTATTAATTTTTCCTCTTTTGGCCACTTATTTTGTTTCAATAAAAATTTGTCTTTAAGACACCAATATATCTTTAAACCTTATTACAAAAAAATATTAATATAACTTTATATTAAAAATATATTGTATTTCGGGGTAACTATCGCCAGAATATCCATAGAGTATTTGAACATCTTGTTCCTCAAGCTTCGCACCGTTCAATGTAGCCTTAAAAGTCTCAAAGGAGGGAGGGCTAGGGCGTCTTTCAGTATTCGCCACATCTTCCGTCTTTACAGAGTACCACTTCATAAACGTTGAACACGCCATCACTATTTTTCGTCTACGTGAGAAATCTTAAAATATACGTCTGAGATCCAGGGCTTGCAGCGGTCAACTGAACACGCAGGGTAGAGATATGCCCAGGTAGTAGCAGGAAACACATGACCTTTGATCGATCATACAGGGGGCGGAGTTTAGAACTTTTCCTATACATACGCTACTATTTAATTATTTAGAGAGATGTTACCCAATGAAGTTTAACTGACTTAGAAATAAAGACTTAAACATTTATTCCTTAATGTATGTGGGGAGGTCAATTAAATATATGAAATATTTTTGATTACCATACCAAATAAGCTTCAAATATATAATAATATATATATATATATATATATATATATATATATATATATATATATATATATATATATATATATATAATCATGCGGGTTGCTTCTACAGAGCTTCAATTTAATATTTAGGAGAAATCCAATGACAAGGAGAAATGTAAATGCCATGAAAAGTCTTCTTTAATGCGCAACGTTTCGAGCAATACGCTCATCTTCAGGCTGTAATAACAATGTGAAATTAAAATCAATATTGAATGAAAAACAAGACAAAGAAAATTTCTATAACCTATTCATAAAGGCAAATTTTAAAAGACTGAAAAAGAGGGTTAAATTCTAAGTTATACAGATTTACATTAAAATTAAGAAGCTATTTTTAAATACATATAGTAAATGTGAAATTAATACACTGGAAAAATTAACAATAGTACACTGGAATAATGAAACTAACTAACCTTTCACTGCAATTTCCGAGGCTAGACTGATTTAAGCAGCAAAACGAGAAAACAAGATAAGAAGATAAGATAAGATGGTGAGGGCGATTGGGGAAGGGGGGATTATAAGGAATTGGGGAAGGAGGAGGGATTATAAAATTTAGGGACGGCTGATGAGTCAACATTTAGTAGGGGACAAGTTTTAATGAAAAGCGATTCCAAAATTCTAGTGAGTTGGGACAAGTATTACAACCAAGAATTTTAAAATTGTCTAAAGTGACATCAGTTTTACATTTATACTGTGTTCCCGAATACTAGAAACTTCTTTAGTTTTTAAAATTTTACCTGTTCGGCCACTTATTCCCATATGCGAATAAAATCTAGCCCTGAGAGAGCGAACAGTGCTGCCAATGTAATTCCCAAGGAGACACCTAGGGCAGGTAAATAAATATACAACACCGCTACGCAACGAGTCAGGGGTTCGATCCTTCGCTGAGAAAAAGCTACCTAAAGACGTTTTATTAATAAATATGATGCGGAAATCAGTATGATAAAAAATTTCCTTAACAACTTTGTAAATTTAAGCTTAAATTCCTTATTCAAAGGACCCATTTCAGGTACCAAGAAATATTTTATATCCTTCGGCACTGTAATACATGGAAGTTGAGGGCTATAAACATTATTTAAGAAGGATCTAATTAGTTTCTACATATTGAACAGGAAAACTATTATTAGTAAAGTATGATCTTAGATTATTAAATTCATCATTAAGTAAGGTAAAACTAGAGGTCAAATTATATCCTCTGAACAGGAGAGTTTTAATACAAGACATCTTATAGTTGAAATCAGTAAAACTAAAAAAATTCATGCCCAAACCAGTGAAAGTGGGTTTCCTGTAAACTGATGTAGTAATAGAATCACCGTTTTTCGAAATTAAAAGATCTAAAAAGGGAGGGAGCCATTTTGCTCAGTTTCCATTGTATACGTTATATTGGGGTGCAAAGAATTTAGGAAGTTAAAGAATTGTTGCGCTTGTACCGCATTATCAAAGACTGCTATCGAATCATCAACGAAGCGTCGATAGAAAATTGGCTTGAGATGAGTGGGAGATTGTCTAAAAATTACACTTTCTAAATGAGTCATAAAAAATCAGCTGCTAACGGTCCGACAGGTGATCCCATCCCTACACCATCAATTTGTTGGTAAACCTTATTGTTGAAAGTGAAATAGCATTGTTTGAAGACCAATTCTAAAAGTTCCTTAAAATGAGACAATGAAAAACCATGAAAATTATCAACTGAGCTAAAAACCCTATCTAAAATAATGGCAATAGTTTCAGATACAGGTACATTTGTGAAAAGCGACTTTACATCAAAACTGACAAAAAACTTTTTTGAATCGAAGTTCTCACCAAGGAGGTCTTTTTGGAATTCAAACGAGTTATTTATAGTGTAAGCATTTTTCGCAAAGGGTGACAGGAGACGAACAACAAATTTTGCCAATTGAAAGGTGGGTAAGTTATACGAAGCTAAAATAGGACGGAGAGGTGTTCCAGCTTTATGGATTTTAGGCAGACAGTATAATTGAGCAAGATTAGCACCAGATGCGAACAACTGAGAGTAAGTATCATTTTTTATTATCTTTAAGGACTTTAGTCGTGACAGAAATCTATTAACCTGGTCTTCTAACCTTACAATGACTTTATTGACAGGTTCTAGAATTTGTTTGAATTTAGTAAGATCACTTAGGATTTCATTAGTTTTGTTTATGTAGTCCGATTTATTCAAAATAACCACTCCGTTACCCTTGTCTGGTCTAGTCACAACAATCTCCTGGTTCTTTGCCAAATTCTTAATACACTGCAAATCACTCTTCCTAAATATGAAAGATTGAAATTTAAGATTTCTAAGTTTATGAAAAAATTCTTGAGTTAAATTTGAGAACTGACATTTGAAATTATTGAATTCACCCACATGGGGAACATTTTTCAAGCCATTGAAAAATTTTTCAAAGTAAAGAAAAAACGAAGGCTTATATATTTGAAACAACGGAAGCTTAAATTGCAAACCAAGTGACAGTAAAAACTTTTCCCGAGGGGAGAGTGTGTAACTAGAAAGATTCGAAATTACCTTATCTGAATTGAAAAAATTTGGTGAATTCATTCCCAAAGCCTTTAACTTACGTTCATGTGTTTCCAAGATGGTAGAGTGAAATTTTTCTAGTTCACGTTGTACAAGAGAAATTATTAATAAATAGTCCAACAACGACAAGGTATTTTTAAGAGTAGTTATATAATGCCCAAGAGACTTGTTATGCGAATCTGAAATTTTGATTTTATAATTAATTTCATTATTTAATAAATATTCCAGGGACGATTGATAAAATTCAGAGTCATATCAGATTCGCATAACAAGTCTCTTGGGCATTATATAACTACTCTTAAAAATACCTTGTCGTTGTTGGACTATTTATTAATAATTTCTCTTGTACAACGTGAACTAGAAAAATTTCACTCTACCATCTTGGAAACACATGAACGTAAGTTAAAGGCTTTGGGAATGAATTCACCAAATTTTTTCAATTCAGATAAGGTAATTTCGAATCTTTCTAGTTACACACTCTCCCCTCGGGAAAAGTTTTTACTGTCACTTGGTTTGCAATTTAAGCTTCCGTTGTTTCAAATATATAAGCCTTCGTTTTTTCTTTACTTTGAAAAATTTTTCAATGGCTTGAAAAATGTTCCCCATGTGGGTGAATTCAATAATTTCAAATGTCAGTTCTCAAATTTAACTCAAGAATTTTTTCATAAACTTAGAAATCTTAAATTTCAATCTTTCATATTTAGGAAGAGTGATTTGCAGTGTATTAAGAATTTGGCAAAGAACCAGGAGATTGTGTGACTAGACCAGACAAGGGTAACGGAGTGGTTATTTTGAATAAATCGGACTACATAAACAAAACTAATGAAATCCTAAGTGATCTTACTAAATTCAAACAAATTCTAGAACCTGTCAATAAAGTCATTGTAAGGTTAGAAGACCAGGTTAATAGATTTCTGTCACGACTAAAGTCCTTAAAGATAATAAAAAATGATACTTACTCTCAGTTGTTCGCATCTGGTGCTAATCTTGCTCAATTATACTGTCTGCCTAAAATCCATAAAGCTGGAACACCTCTCCGTCCTATTTTAGCTTCGTATAACTTACCCACCTTTCAATTGGCAAAATTTGTTGTTCGTCTCCTGTCACCCTTTGCGAAAAATGCTTACACTATAAATAACTCGTTTGAATTCCAAAAAGACCTCTTGGTGAGAACTTCGATTCAAAAAAGTTTTTTGTCAGTTTTGATGTAAAGTCGCTTTTCACAAATGTACCTGTATCTGAAACTATTGCCATTATTTTAGATAGGGTTTTTAGCTCAGTTGATAATTTTCATGGTTTTTCATTGTCTCATTTTAAGGAACTTTTAGAATTGGTCTTCAAACAATGCTATTTCACTTTCAACAATAAGGTTTACCAACAAATTGATGGGTAGGGATGGGATCACCTGTCGGACCGTTAGCAGCTGATTTTTTATGACTCATTTAGAAAGTGTAATTTTTAGACAATCTCCCACTCATCTCAAGCCAATTTTCTATCGACGCTTCGTTGATGATTCGATAGCAGTCTTTGATAATGCGGTACAAGCGCAACAATTCTTTAACTTCCTAAATTCTTTGCACCCCAATATAACGTATACAATGGAAACTGAGCAAAATGGCTCCCTCCCTTTTTAGATCTTTTAATTTCGAAAAACGGTGATTCTATTACTACATCAGTTTACAGGAAACCCACTTTCACTGGTTTGGGCATGAATTTTTTTAGTTTTACTGATTTCAACTATAAGATGTCTTGTATTAAAACTCTCCTGTTCAGAGGATATAATTTGACCTCTAGTTTTACCTTACTTAATGATGAATTTAATAATCTAAGATCATACTTTACAATAATAGTTTTCCTGTTCAATATGTAGATAAACTAATTAGATCCTTCTTAAATAATGTTTATAGCCCTCAACTTCCATGTATTACAGTGCCGAAGGATATAAAATATTTCTTGGTACCTGAAATGGGTCCTTTGAATAAGGAATTTAAGCTTAAATTTACAAAGTTGTTAAGGAAATTTTTTTATCATACTGATTTCCGCATCATATTTATTAATAAAACGTCTTTAGGTAGCTTTTTCTCAGCGAAGGATCGAACCCCTGACTCGTTGCGTAGCGGTGTTGTATATTTATTTACCTGCCCTAGGTGTCTCCTTGGGAATTACATTGGCAGCACTGTTCGCTCTCTCAGGGCTAGATTTTATTCGCATATGGGAATAAGTGGCCGAACAGGTAAAATTTTAAAAACTAAAGAAGTTCTAGTATTCGGGAACACAGTATAAATGTAAAACTGATGTCACTTTAGACAATTTTAAAATTCTTGGTTGTAATACTTGTCCCAACTCACTTAGAATTTTGGAATCGCTTTACATTAAAACTTTGACCCCTACGCTAAATGTTGACTCATCAGCCGTCCCTTTAAACTTTTTATAATCCCTCCTCCTTCCCCAATTCCTTATAATCCCCCCTTCCCCAATCGCCCTCACCATCTTATCTTATCTTATCTTATCTTATGTTTTCTCGTTTTGCCTTTGCTTAAATCAGTCTAGCCTCGGAAATTGCAGTGAAAGGTTAGTTAGTTTCATTATTCCAGTGTACTATTGTTAATTTTTCCAGTGTATTAATTTCACATTTACTATATGTATTTAAAAATAGCTTCTTAATTTTAAATGTAAATCTGTATAACTTAGAATTTAACCCTCTTTTTCAGTCTTTTAAAGTTTGCCTTTATGAATAGGTTATAGAAATTTTCTTTGTCTTGTTTTTCATTCAATTATTGATTTTAATTTCACATTGTTATCATACAGCCTGAAGATGAGCGTATTTGCTCGAAACGTTGCGCATTAAAGAAGACTTTTCATGGCATTTACATTTCTCCTTGTCATTGGATTTCTCCTATATATATATTATATATATATATTATATATATATATATATATATATATATATATATATATATATATATATATATTTGAAGCTTATTTGGTATGGTAATCAAAAATATTTCATATATTTAATTGACCTCCCCACATACATTAAGGAATAAAGGTTTACGTCTTTATTTCTAAGTCAGTTAAACTTCATTGGGTAACATCTCTCTAAATATTTAAATAGTAGCGTATGTATAGGAAAAGTTCTAAACTCCGCCCCCTGTATGATCGATCAAAGGTTACCCCTAAATATTAACCGAATAACGTGAAACTTTGCACAAATACTGTCCACACCAAGAGGCATAAAACCAACCTTGTGGAGAGAACTTAGTCGATGCTTTAACTTTTTGGACCACCCTATATTATATATATATATATATATATATATATATATATATATATATATATATATATATATATATTAGGGTGGTCCAAAAAGTTAAAGCATCGACTAAGTTCTCTCCACAAGGTTGGTTTTATGCCTCTTGGTGTGACAGTATTTATGCAAAGTTTCACGTTATTCGGTTAATATTTAGGGGTCGCCCCACTTGCCCCCTTTTTGAAAATTTGGGGAAATATATAGACAACTGAATAACTAAATTTTTTTTTGGTTCACAAAGAATATGAAAGAAAACAGTAAGACAATAGGACATGATAATGAGTGTATCTTCATTATTTCTTCTGCATCAGAGTCGCCTTGGATGGTATTGGTATCTGTTTTCGGTGGGCGGCTACGAGTTGTAGGAGGTACTGCTTCTGGTCCTCGTTTCGTGTCAAAGTGTCATTGTAGCGTTGTGTGAGAGCAATACCTCGCTCGGCAGCATCATTGACGACTTTCATCTTTAAGGCGCGATCTCTAAGTTCCCTGTAGTTCTTGTCATTTGGCCATTCCCGTAGATCTTTTTGAAGTAACTGGCGCGCTTCCTCCTTACCTCCAACTTTCAAGGCATCAAAGAGGGTCAATGTCCTTTTCGTGACGACGGATGCCACATCATTTTCAACACCAGTTTCCGCCATGTCGATTCGTCGGGGCAGCCATTCTTTTGGGGATGTTGGAGGTGTTGAACCATTCTCCTTTTGGTATCAGGATCGATCCTATTATCGAAGAAGGCCAGTCCAATCAGATGCTCCGACAAGTGCCACAGGTGGCGTCTTAGAGCTGTCTTCGCCGCTTGTGCAGCTCCTCCGTGTGGATATTTTTCCAGAAGATGCAGCATTTTGAGATCATTGAGAGGAGCTTGTGTCCCCATTGGCGCTTCATGCCAGTACTTGACGTAAATCAGACTGACAAATAAAGCCAGCTGAGTCACGTTTCGTTCTTCGCGTGCTGTGAGCTTGAATTGATAGTGAAAGAGGTAGATTTTGAGCGCATAAATCGCCTTCGCCATCCATCTCGCGTGGTGCATGGGACCCGGAGCTCGGATAAAGAGTTGACCACCAGTCTTTCCCCCCAGGAAGAGCAAAGATAGTTCAAGGAACTCCTTGTAGTCGTCACGAGGTTGGCTTGCCTGAAGAGCGTTAGGTAAGTAAGTGAGCATCTCTTTTCTCATCTCTTGGAGTTGAGGGTTCTCGAACAAGCTGTCCGATGCTGAGACAAATGCTTCGTGGGAGAGAGATGGCCATTCCTTTTGAAATCGCTTAAAAAGGCCTGTTTCAGGACTTCCTGTTGAGCCAAATATTGAGGCAAAGACATCAGCAAGTACGACTTCAAGTATATGATGTCGACAACCGATCCAAACTAGCTCGTGACCCAATGCTTCTTCAATCCTGACACAGGCTCCGCGATGTAAACCCGTGTTTGACGCAGTGGTATCGAAGACGAGACCTCTCACATGCTGTTCCACGTTCCATAATTTCATAGTTTGAAGGCATGCCTGGGCCTGTGCTTCTCCAGTTCCTTGTTTCATCTTTGGGACACCAAGCAGCTTCTCCTGTCCATTGAATGTTATAAGGATTGCTATCCGATGCACATTCGTCTTCTTCCCTTCAATGCCGGGGAGAAGCTTTCCGTCCCAATGGAGAAGGACAGGGTCTTCTAGAGAGAATGATTCTAGGTCTTCTCGAGCTGCCTGTTCTCGCCCACTTTCTCTGTAGCGATGAATAGAGCTCCGAGAGCACGTCATCCCAGACAGATCATGCCCCGCGGCCTGTAATACAGTTCCAGTTACGAAAACAGCATTCCGGTCAGAAAGATTGGTGCGATCCATTGCTCCAATGACTTCTGGAGATTGGAAAATGCTCGTAACCTTGTTCTTGGGACGCTTTGGTGCCGGAGCTTCAGACGAAGAAGGAATCGGAACCGATGGTCTATAGTCGTCGTCGTCTTGCGAAAAAAGGGAAGAAGAAAAAGAGGAAAGATCAATTGATGACACTCCTGCTTCTTCCAAATCTTTCTGTGTTGCTTCATGCCTTGCCTTCCTCTTGGCTTCCTTCTCCATTCTGGATCGCTTTCTGTCCTCTTGTGTAGTCGTTTCCTTATCAATGCCAGCCATGCTGCAAGAATTGACGTCCTTGCGCTGCATGGACAGGAAATTTCGGTCCTCAACGTTGACGATTGTGCTCATGGCATCACTGGTTGCGATGTCAAACAGTTCCTGGATGTCCGCTTTGAAGATGTCTTCATTCATTCTATCGTTGGCACGTTGCCTGGTCCTGTGCTTCTTGAGTGTTTTGTAGCGGTCTAAAAGCTTTGAAAGCTTACGGACACAGGAGTCGATCCGTTGAGTTGGGATCCGCGCTCGGGTCCAGACACAAATCACCCTCTGGCATGCCTGGTTCAGACTGTCGGAGGTGGTTTGCTTTTGATTGATGTGGTGGTATTGCCCCAAGAGGAGGGCGTCAAGGCATGTAGGGAGCCTTGACGTGGATAAAGTTCCAGTTGCCATCCCTAGAAGCCAAACTTTTGGAATTGATCGAGTTTGAGCCATCGGACCTACGGAAGAAAAAGTACATTATATAATATATATATTCAGAGTGGGGCGACCTCTAAATATTCACCAATCACGCTGCAATTTTGCACAGACCATGTGGACACTAAATGGACAAAAGCCACACTTGTGGAGACTATCTAAGACAATTTTGAAATTTCCCCCTATGGATTTGGACCACCCTAATATATATATATATATATATATATATATATATAGTGTATTCCAGGCTTTAATTAAAAGCCACTGTACCGCTTACAAGATTAATCCGTAAATTGAAGTCTTACAACAATAAAGGAAATATACTGAACATTTTCTTGCTGATAGGCGCCAATGTGTGTGTCTGTTATTGATTCTAATGGAGTTAACCGTGATTTGTCGGTGTTTACATTCGCGGTTCGCTCCCTGCCAGCCCACCACAATGCTCCTCAGTCAGTGTCTCTCAGCGCTACCAAAGACAATATCAACAACAATGTTAGCAGAGGGAGGGGTTACAACAGTGCTTTCCCCAGGAATTGAAATTAGAGGGGGCGTTCGAATTTTTAATGGGGTGAGGGCCCAGGGGTGAGACCGTGAGGGCGAAGGTGGGCTTTATGGCACCATAGTAAAAAACTGAAAAGTATATATATATATATATACTGTACAGGGCTATTTAAAATGATTCATCCAATTTCAACTGAGAATACTTCCGTACCTATCAACCGTGCATTAACTGGGCATACACCACATGAAAGAGGAAATCTCCGAGTTTTACAAGATCACCGCGAGAGGGCTCCAAAGTCACGCTGTGGCCTAGCCTAGCAACAAACAGTCAGTGTGAAAATGGCGTCCGCACAGCAGAAGGCGTTTTGTGTGTTGCAGTTTTCGAGCTGTAAATTGGTAGTCACAGTGCAGCGTGAGTTTCGTCGACGTTAAGGATACTGTGTACGTGCCACCGTTGCCCACATCTTTGGATGAGCTCCGAACTCGCATTGTTACTGCCATAGAGTCAGTGACAACGGACATGCTGGAGTGAGTATGGGAGGAATTTGACTATCGTGTCGACGTTGCTCGTGTAACTAGGGGAAGTCACATAGAGCATTTATGAGGTGAGAGACAAAATTTGGACAGTTTTTCTTTTGGTTGATGTATCACAAATCACACTGTATTTGTAACATTAAAAAATATTCTCATTTGAAATCAGGTGAATCACTTTGAATAGCCCTGTATATCGGACTACAAGATTAGGTGCCAGACTGCGCTATTTATTTAATTTGTATATATTTAATGGAGAAGCAGTGCTCTCCGTAAAATTAATTTCTTTATTATGTGCGTATTATTAAGGGAAAAATATAGTTTGTAGACATTTTCCTCGTTCATGTCAGACGAATTTATTCAGCATCCGTCTTAATACACAAATTTATCTAAAAACAGTAACTAGCTAATGCTTACAGTTAAAATTGTTTCCACAGTAATGTTATGAAATAGTATTTATAGATGCATTTAGTAGGGTCTATCCAAGTAATGAAATTTTCTATGCATATTTATAAAGAAAGCGGAATTTTGTTTAAGGGGGTTCTTAATTGTTCATCGAATTAGTGTATACAACACATTTTACGTTACTGCGCTTCACCATTTCTAACACATGTAGGGTCATAGACAGGGAGAAAGATGGACTGAGGAAGATTCAGAACTCCAGAATGAATTGTCGACGAGATGTATCGTGTTAATTTTATCTAGTCTAGGAGTGATTCTGGCAAGGAGAGTGTATAACAGACTTTGATTTTACCCAGAAGATGGAGGACAAATGAAACCATTATGCCCTAACCGGGCATAATGTAACCTAACCTAACCGGGCATAATGTAACTTAACCTAACCGGGCATAATGTAACCTAGCCTAACCTAACCGGACATAATGCAACCTAACCTAACCTAGCGTAACCTAACCCAACTTAACCTACCCTAAGCTAAATTAAACTAACTTTTTAATATCGACATTACGCGTGTCGACATTGTACAGATCGACTTTGGAATCTTTTCCAAATGGACGACCCCACGGGATTTAGCTGAAAATGTGTAGACTAATAATTTTTTTATATTTTAATAACGAAAATGACATTATTTTCCTGGAGAAATATGCGCAACATACGAAAAAAATTGCGTACTAGTTTGCATGGTGCATGACCGTTATGTAGTTTATACCGCTCATGACGCCCGGATACGAGGTTGCTGTGTGGCCCTCGGTTAATTGAATGCCCGGTTAGGTCAATTGAATGGCCGGTTAGGTCAACTGTACGCCCTTGACGATTGGTTAGGTTAAGTAGTGATATTTTCGTTAAAACTAACGAAAATATCATGACTTAACCTAACCAATCGTCAAGGGCGTACAGTTGACCTAACCTGGCATTCAATTGACCGAGAGCAACTTGCAAGTAGATAGATCACAGCCCTGCATTATCATATGCTCACACTACAACAATAATATTCAGATTAAACCAGGTCTAAGTAGGCAACAAATAAACATTAATAACAACAACAAAAATTACTGTTTAAGCGAGTTCGTATGGAGAAGAAGGTATGCAAATGAAGATTTATTTATTAAAATATTATTAAATATTGCAAATTTTAATAAATAAAGGATATTATCTGCGTTTTATTTTGTAAAACCCACTACATAAGTGTTTTATGAAGGTATAATAAAATATGAAGTTGCATTTTAAACTAAAATGAAATTTTAATTCATATTCAAAGAACGTTCTTGGAAGTATCGTTTATTTAAACGAGTAGCGGAACAAAGTCGGGATCTTTACCAAATGGACGACCCGCGGGATTTAGCTGAAAATGTGTATACTAATAAATTTTTACATTCTAATAACGAAAATAACATTATTTTCCTGGAGAAATATGCGCAACATACGAAAAAAATTGCATTTATATGCGAACTAATTTGCATGGCGCATGACCGTTATCTAAATTATGTAGTTATGTTACATAACTACATAATTTAGATAACGGTCATGCGCCATGCAAATTAGTTCGCATATAAATGCAATTTTTTTCGTATGTTGCGCATATTTCTCCAGGAAAATAATGTTATTTTCGTTATTAGAATGTAAAAATTTATTAGTATACACATTTTCAGCTAAATCCCGCGGGGTCGTCCATTTGGTAAAGATCCCGACTTTGTTCCGCTACTCGTTTAAATAAACGATACTTCCAAGAACGTTCTTTGAATATGAATTAAAATTTCATTTTAGTTTAAAATGCAACTTCATATTTTATTATACCTTCATATTATACCTTTCATATTTTATTATACCCTCTTTTACTGTAACAATATCTGGCTACGAATTCCTTTTCATAATCTCTATAATTAATAAATAATTTTCGTTTATACAAAAAGTACTTCCAAGAACGTTCTTAGAAAATTAATTAAAATTTCACTTAAATTTTCTCCAATACTGTAACAATATCCGGCTACAAATTCGTTTCCATAAGATCTGTAATTAATTAATAAATAATTTGCGTTTAAACGGTTCACCGAGATTCGTTTAAACGGTTCACCGAGATTCGTTTAAACGGTTCACCGAGATTCGTTTAAACGGTTCACTAGCGTTTATTTTCACACACTTGTTTGCGGAGCAAAATCATTACGAAAAAAAAGACGATCGTTAAATTTTAATTTTGATCCTTACGCAGTTTACAAACGCGAAAGGTTGAGGCGAATTTCATTTTGTACATTATTACAGTACAGAAATACGATACATTTAATTTGAAAAGGTCATCGAGGAATTGGACATAAACATTTTCTATAGACTCCAATCGTACAAACATTTCGATTAAATGAAAATTTTTATAATAATTTTTTTTTTCGAACGGTTTGAGGAGACTAATCGAAAGAAATCTACATTTTTAAATTTTTTTTGGTATTTGACTTTCTCCACGTGGTCAAGATTAATATCTGATTGGAAATATTTTTATAAAAACCCTAAATTGTACGGTAGTTAATTATTTACCTTAAACTGGAATAAGTCAAAATAGAATATAATTAGTTATCAAAGAATCAAACAAAAGACGTTTATTTTTCTACAATAAAAGGAGTTACAATATGAAATTACGGATGATAAATTCATAAATTCCTCAAAGACTAAAACGTAAACATCAGTTAATCGGCATAAAAATATATAAAAAAAAATGGTTTAAAATTTGTATAAACACATTAGATAAATGTAATAATATGTGAGGATCTTGGAAACTTGTTTTTATATGAAATTAAATGGACATTATGCGAGCTTACGTTTTAAAATGAAATAATATAAAGTTATAAGTAAAAATTACACATCCGTATGACAAGTTGACAACGTATAATCCGCGTATCTAATATTAAACACTCTACGTATACAGTATAAACATATATAAATATATACGCACACATACGTAGATAGGAGTATACTTTCAAATTATAACATCTTACTGAGCTGGTTACGTAACTTTTGTGACGTATACTTAAGAATTGTTTATGCGTATATAACCAATATTTAATAGTAAATATTTATGTTCAAGATATACTGTATATGGAACTAACTGTATGGATGGTAAAGAAAGTAATCTAGAGTTAAAAGTAAAGATGACGTCATATTGACTATGACTTTTATTTTTTATACAGCGGCTTCAAGTTAACATAATTGTCAACAACAACCATAAAGTCCATAACTGTACATTTGAAATCTCTTTAAACCAGAATGTGCTTAGTGTTGATTGTTAGAACAGTCATCTAATTTTGTGAATTGTAAATGAATGTATTTTAAGAAAAATTGTTTCAAAGGAAGAAAACTCATCGTAATTTGAACATCTTTGTTAAAATAATCTTTGGTGAAAATAAACCATTTGAGGTGAGGTCATTATTTTTTTTTTTATCATTTATACGTGGTTATATACTAAAGCGCTTGAGAATCGAACAATTATACCAATTTAATAAGAACTTAACGGCATGTTTTACCGCTCCCCTTCTAATACAATATTTATTTATGTATATTCCACTTTCAAAATGCAAAATATCAAAATAAGGTTTTTTTTTTACCCATTTATAATTTAATTTTATGAAAATTTTCAAATCGACTGACTACAGTTTTTTTATTTTAGCTAAACACTTAACATATTAGCATACTGCCAATATATTAACGTATTTACTTTATTTATACATTATAATTCAAAAGGTTTATTCAATTGTAATCAAATACTAAGAAAATAGAGTAAATATTCCATTTAAAGTTTCCAAATTTTATTCATTATTGTGAAAATAGAAGAAGTTAAGAGTTACGACACCAGAATTAAGGGAATGTATCGAGTTAAGGAGGAGTAGTCAAGTACACGAGTGAGATTAGGGTATTCTCAAGTTAGGCAATATTTTGGGCCAATTTTAAGTTCTTAACTCCGGAGGAATCGAAAGAAAAAAAGGTGAAAATCGAACCCGTACAAAAATTTTAAGTTTTTTAAGTTAACCTGACTGTATTTCTGTTTCATTCCATATTAAACAAAAAAAAAGTCAAAAGCGCACGATATGATTTGCTTTTCAGGTTTTTTCTATAAATTTTGAAGACGGTTTGGTAAAACATTTACTATTACTATCCAAGAACATTCAAACATTTAAATCCTCAAAAATAGTTTCGATTTCCAAAAAAAATTCATTTAGTTTTTGCAATTCTTTGTTTTCAGTAGACAACATTCGAACATGATTGAAAGCGAGAATTTGTATAGATTTTTTTTTTTTTTTTCAGCATAATATTCACCGTAGGAAATTATATATATATATGTGTGGTGTGTGTGTGTGTGTGCGTGCGTGCGTGTGCGATGCACACCCACAAGAAAAAGGAAGAAACGAATTGCTTTTTCTTTTCTTTGATGGTGTGCATGATTTATTTACAAATATTTCACGTGTTTATTTGTGAAATTTATCCCATATATGTTAGTCAAAGTGTGTAACCAGCAATTTCGCTTAATGGCTGTTTCACTTGGTCATTTCGCGAAATGACTAAAATCTTCAGCCATTACGCGAAATAGCTGAAATTCCACCTTGGTCATTTCGTACAAGATCATTTTCCCGGTTAGGTCAACTGTTATTTTTGTTAGTTTTAACAAAAATAACACCACTTAACCTAACCAATTGTGAAGGGCATACAGTTGTCCTAACCGGGCCTTCAATGGCGGACATCGGAATAACACTGAAGGCTCGGTTAGTATTTGAAAACCTCTATATTGAAAATTCAAATGTGCATTTAAAGAGTGTTTCTCACTTATTTGAACAGACCTGTGGATGTATGTATGTTTTAGCAGATTTAGTTAGTTAAATAAAGGTTTCCAATTTTATTGTGATGTTCGTTATTTCTATGAATTCATGACAAAAGTAATTTTAGCCATTTCACGAAATGACCAAGGTGGAATTTCAGCCATTTCGCGTAATGGCTGAAGATTTTGGTCATTTCGCGAAATGGCTGGTTACACACACTGACTGTAACATGTATAATTTTATGGTAGTGTTCTTGTAATTATTTTGAGTACGGAAAATGCATATTTCCATACTGAATAAAATAATTATTACGGAATACTACCATATATACTGTATATTGAAGAAAATAACCACGAAGGAAAAAGGAAGCACAGAATGGTGCTCAAGCGCTTTCGTCTAATGACATCCTCAGGAACACTGAAATAAATAACAAGTTCGAGACTATATGTAGGTCACAAAAAAAATAATAAAATAGAAAAATAAAAATTGTTGGAGGAGCATACAAATTTATAAGGAAAAGCTACCAGAGTTTTAGCACTTTGCCCTCTTGTCTAAATCCTCAGTGTTCCTGAGGATGTCGTGATTCGGGCGGGGCCGGCCTGGCCCGCCGCCGCCTCAGCCTCGTGAAATAATTTTCACATACTGTATATTTTTCATATAATATGTAAAAATGAACGAAATGATTTTCACCCAATCTTTAAACCTTCCACCAATCAGCATCTAAAATTTTATCAATGAGCTTTCGACACATACACGCATACCATACATTAATATAAGCCATATAAGGACGCCAAATGATGCTGCTAGCCGCTCATACCCTAAATCAGCGGTCTTCAACCTGGGCGATTTGAGCTTTTAGGTGGGCAACAAGAAAATTTATAAAATTCTTGTAAAATTCAACAAAATTTACAATATTGTATGCAAAAAATGATCGAATGTTTCGTCAGTTGTGTCATGACAATGATGAACAATTTGTTAGGTTATTATTACACACAGAGGTCCGATGGCTCTCGAAGGGTGCATGTTTAACTCGTTTTGTTGAACTATATGAGAGCGTAGTGCAGTTTCTAGAAGACCAAAATGAAGTTGATCTTAGCCAAAAGTTAAAAATGATAAAAAATGATGCTTGTTATTTGGCAGGAATATTTAAGAAATGCAATGATTGTAATTTGCAGCTTCAAGGAGCCAATATGACACTCATGAACTGCCAAAAAGTTATCTTATTATTCATTGAAAAGCTGGATTTATTCAGTCACAATCTTTCAAAAAGGGAATTTCACCAGTTTCCAGAATTGTTATCTATTAAGGATGACATAACAACAATTGATACACAAAGGTTTATTGACCATCTCAATAAACTTGAAACGGATTTTGAAACTCGATTCAGTGATGTTTTAACCATGGAAGTATATGATTGGATGGTAAACCCGTTTACTGCAAATGTTACTGAAGCTGATGTATCATGTCAAGAGGAGCTATTAGAACTCAGACATGATGAGGAAAGCAAGGGAAATTTCAATAACGGTGGTTATATGCAGCTTTGGCAAAATAAAAAGATGTCAAATGTATAGCCCAATATGTGGAAAAAGATTTTTAAATTACTGATCGCTTTTCCTACTTCGTACCTAGTTGAATCAGGTTTTAGTGCTGTGAATCACATTCTTACCAAAAACAGGAATGCTTTAAAAATCCCTGAAAGAGGGGACATTCGTTTGTTCCTCACTAAATTCGAGCCAAACATTCAAAATTTAGTTTCCAAGCATCAAGCACAAGGATCTCACTAAATTAAAGGTAAATGCATAATGTTTTATTATATAATATATATAATGTACCATACATAATTTTTAATATATGTTTGTTGGATTTTTAATTTTGGTGGGTGGTTGGCTAATTTATCTCACATAAAAATAGTAAAAGTGGGCTGTAGGCATAAAAAGGTTGAAGGGCACTGCCCTAAATGGATGAATGAGCGGATAGATGTTTTGTAATGAAAACGGTGAAGCTTTTCTTCTACTTGTGTAATCTATTAACATGTATGTTAAAAACATTTATATATGTATATATTTTTTTATTCATTAAAAGAAATTTGTGATTTTAATTCTTGCTTAGTGAATCTAAATTAATAGAATTATATTTTTAATATTTCAGTCGAATTTTGCTTTTTATCAGCTAATCAGCTAAAAAGTAATGTTGCAACTTCTATAATAAGATTTATCTTTATTTTGAATTTTACACGTTGTTTTATGCTCTAATATCTTTTGAATAAATAGTAAACAACTCATATATTTCATTTTGTTTCGAATATTCGTCACATTCTCTTTCGAAGAAATTAATTATGGAAAATAATGTATTCAAATAGTTTTCCCTCAAACGTTTTCTTTATAATTGATAGAAAATTATATTAAGAGGGTAACTTTAAGTTCGAATACAGCTATACTACGTAAGTAAATATTGTAAGTATAAGGTGTATTTAAAGTAAGATGGTTCAAGGTATAGCATTATTTAAGATTTTTTAGAAAAAAGGCCTAGTGATAAAAGAAAATCAGTTAATTTTCACTGAGAAAATCTTTGCATTTTAATATATATTTCGTATATTAGTGTCGTACGCACAACAAAGATCTAATGACTTAAAAATTTAATATCAACGTAAAACTTCCAATCGGATACAAAAAATGCTAAATGCCAAAGCATACACTTTTTTTAATAAGGAAAAATCAACGAACGAATTTGTTTCTCTCATTAAGAGAAATAAAGTGCCTTCTGCTCGTATCAATCACACATCATCGTTAAGGGGCCATTTCCGGTGAACATTCAACCAGCAATTCAGTCAGGCAAGAAATCTTTACTTTTGATGATTACCTTGTCAGTCAACTCTGCAAGAGGAGATACTGTTATCATCTTGGGAATAGCTATTACGCGGTTCATTTCTATAAGGTTGATCTATTCAGTGCGAGTGTTTGAACATGTAAAATAGGGTTCAAATGAAATTATTAGTAGATTCTATTTCATACGATTTGTCATAATTATACGCTCGTAATTGGGACGACGACATTAGATTAAATTAGGTTAGATTAGCATAGGTTAGATTAGGTCAAACTACTTTTTAGTGTTTATTTAGTTTTGTCAATCCGAAGGGTATAGGCCACCCGTAATATAAAATAAGTAATTTAAAGTGAATGCTCCCTGCTAAATGTGTGTGTGTGTGTGTGAGAGCGCGCTTCGTTCAGTAAAATAAAATTAGTTTCATTATTAAACTAAACACAGATGCACAAATTTTATGTACTTAATAGGTTTTAGCTTCGTAATTAACATAATTTGTCCATTTTAAATTTTATAACTCTCTCTCTCCTCTCACAGCTGAATTAAATATTTTGGGTCTCCTCGGTTTCATTCACTGCCGATTTTATTTTTTTTAGGTAATTTTATGTACAGAATTCAATTTTGGCCTTTCTTAAATGCGGAAATTAACCAAAACTAAGATGTATGAACCGTAGTCTAAATAAAACAAAGTAAACTATACGTATCCGGTTAGTCCAGCATTTAAAGAAACTTTTGAAATATCGTTTAATGTCTTAAACAAATCGCTATTTTTTCTTTCTCCACATAAATTTAGGTTGAATTAATTTAGGTTATCATGCGAGTATATGTAAGATTTTGATCACCATTTTTTCTACGGTATTCCTTTTTTGGTATTATATTCCACTCCTGTTAAAAATGTGCTGCATCTTCTGCCTACAATCTATTATGCAATTTTATTAAATTAAAATAGTCATCCATCTTTGCTGTAAGTGAACCGATATCTTAACTGCTTAACGTAAGTGAGCTCTCGTCTAGCAGCTTATGAAAAGGGTATTGTATACTTTCGAAACAAGATATCGTACAGTTTTGTGAAAGATATTGCCTTCATTTAGGGATTTTAGGCTATAGGTAAGCATAATTTACTTTAACTTCAGTTAGAGTAGGGTTTATATATCTTAGGTTTGGTTAATTTCCGCATTTAAGAAATGCCAAAATTGAATTCTGCCCATAAAATTACCTAAAAAAAATATAGCTTTTTTAAAAATCGCCAGTGAAAGAAACCGAGAAGATCCAATATTTTGCTTTAATTTGTATGATAAGGCAACCTTGTACTCGTAATAATAAGGTTAATAACACGCAGGTAAAAATAGACCTTTTAGAATAAGTTTATTAAATATGAAAGATGATTATAACCTGAAAAGTGAAAAAAATGAATTTTAGCATCTTGTGCAGTAAAAAAATTAATAATTTTAATCTTCCAACCGAAAATACTAGTTTATTCTCTGAAAAAAAAATGAATAAACTTCACAGAGAAGTAAAATTACAAATATATAACACGGAAAAAAAAGTCTTTCGAGGATGATTCCACAAGTCGTGGTTAAACCCTCGGAAGAACAAACAACCGCAGATTTAAGATGTTAAGAAAGCTTCTCCAAATTGGAATTGTTGCCATGCCAGTCTCAAAATCAATAGTAAGACTGACGGGATTCAGGTTCCTTTGGTAAGTAACAAGACAGTAGATAATCGTCATATAAACTTTCATATACATCGCACGAATATATACAGGGTGTTCCAAAAGTCCCTATCTACTTTGCAGAAAATAATACTTTAAAGAAAGGCATAACATACGTATATATGTGTGTGTGTGTGTGTATATGTATGTAAAAATAAAATTTGGGTAATAGTTTCGGCATGAGCACCATCAGTGTCTTTGCATGTCTCAAATCTGTCGGCTACATTACGGAAGACATTCACCAGCATCTGTGGAGTTATTTCCCTGCTGCGGCAGCAATGTGATTTTGGAAATCTTGCAGTTCTGCCACTATTGTTTTGTACACTTCGGTCTTTATAAAAACCCCATACAAAGAAATGTAGAGGCGTCAAATCGGAGATCTTGCCGCCCACGGCCTGTTTCTACCACTTCCAATCCAGCGATTTGGAAAACATTCAGTGAGGTAAGTTTGAACGATGTTTGCGTAATGACAAGGAGCCCCATCTTGTTGAAACGCAACCGCGTTGACAATGCCACTTGAAAGAAATTGGGGGCTCTAAGAATTGCTGAAGCATGTCAAGATAAACTGTTCATGTAGCCTCTGTAAAGAAAACTGGCAGCAGCGGGGAAAAGAGCACAGATGCTGATGAATGTCTTCCGTAATGCAGCTGACAAATTTGAGACACGCAGAAACACTGATGGTGCTTATGCCGAAGCTAATACCTGAATTATATATGCGTGTATACGCATATTTGGTTATGCTGTTCTTTTATTTTCTTTAAAATAGTATTCTTGCGAAATAGAGAAGGACTTTTGGGACACCCTATATGAAGGTCACACGCACCAAGTTATTTTAGAGTCAAACCATTTTGATATGTGTATCACTTGTAGCTCGACATACCCAATCGGTACCTTACTCTCGCCAAGTGTTTGGTAGCCTATCAGTGGTGACGGCGTTAAGTGCAACAATAATTTCGTCACACAAAACCATTGTATTGTCAATCTGGTGAACAATGTTTTACAATGTGTTGGAAAATAGTGTCGTGAGGCAATTGTGACCTGCATTTATCATTTTCTTGCATATCCTGATACATAATGGCAGTCATGTTTTTCCTACAAAAAAAAATCTACCATTTAATTGGTTTGCGACGATAAGTTTTTGATGCCGGGAATCAAAGTTTGTACTGTTGTTGTTGACGGTAATATTCATCGACGTCATACTTTAAGATGATAATGCGGTCATATCTATTTAATCATAAGTTATATTAATCTTTTATAAAAACTTGCAGTATATTTCTGGTTTTCCTATTTAATTAAGGTACACTTTACTTATATATATATATATATATATATATATATATATATATATATATATATATATATATATATATCCAAAAGTGATTATTTCTAAAATTAATCGTTAAATAAAAGTATTGAAAATAAATTGGTCCTCAGACCTTGTCTGAACATTTTTCAAAGATAATACTAATAGATTGTAAGGAAAGAAAGGAAGGGACACGCACCACCGAATCGAAGGGAGGGAGGGGATTGTGGTGGTCAATCTTCCATTTTCAGCCTTATCTAAGAAGTTTTATTCTAATGATATTCATCGACGTTTGTACTGAATCTGAATCTTGATTTCGGCCTTGAAGTTTTCGTTAAATAATATAAAATCTAGTTGGACGGCAAATTGGACAGCATGCAAACCCGCAGTCGGAAAAGTTGCGGGTTATTCAATCTACAAATATTGTGTGTTTCTAGACTCGTAAACAAAATATTAGGTATTTTACAATGCTCATAATTCGATTATTAAAATCGAAATTCACACTGAAATATTTTCTAAAAAGCCGACTTAATTATATACTTTGACATGGTTATCCGTACGAACAATTACTTAACCCATTATAACACGAATTTTTTTATTTTGTTTTAAAATAAAGGAAACTGTACGTGACCATATGGTTACGCTGGGCTAAAACTGGCTAAATTTAAAAATGGATAAAAAACGATTGAAAATATAAAATGGTTTTTCTTTAAAATAAAATTTGTTATTTTTCCCTCCTTGAATCATTCTTGAATCACTTTAAAGGTAGACTCGAAATTCAAGCGGCCGTTTATTCTCGCTTGTAAATTGCCCCTCTATTGCGTAAGTGGAGTGATTCAGTTTTAATGTTCAATTATTCCAACGATAATCAATTGCCCTCTAGAGTACTTTAGTTAAGTAATTATTATACGATAAGTTAAAATGTATAAGTAATTTTTTATGAACGTTATTTTAATTATTCCAATTTCGTTTTAAATTTCTGTACGAAATTTAAGCGTAATTCGTTTAATTTAATTTCTTTACTTTTAAAAAGATTTTATAGACGTCTTCATTTTATTTCTTTTTTTTCTTCTTCGTCTTCCTCTTCCTCTGATGTAGTTTCCAATCTTCTTTCCACCACATTCTTCTCCGTATTTCCGCTTCCTTCTTTATCGGATCCTCCTCCTTCTCCCTCTTCTTGCATCAACTTCATTCTTTGAAGTTCAGCGTAGGAGGGAACGGAATTCTTCTTCGGCCTTCCTTTCGGCTTCGTAGGAGGTTCTTTGCACCCATCCTGCATCACCTGTAATTAGGAAGGACGGTTTTAATGGTAAATGAAGGAACAAAAGTGGACCTCACGATGAAATTTCGTAATTTTAGCAATTCTCAAACTGTATCGCGATTTGCGGTCGTAATCTTCCGCGCGTAATTTATCGATCAAGTTCTATTTTTGACACTTTTCTACTCGCGTTTATTTGGTTTAAATTCTTAAGAGACGACGTTTTATTATTTACATTTTAAAGCAGTGCTTCCCAACCTTTTCTGGCTCAAGGCACCCCAATGTCATCCGTTCTTCTTTCGAGGCACTCCCGGAGGATTTCCGTCTTCCGCTATTCGACATTCATTTCCCACTTCCCACTTCCCACCCCTTCCACAACACCATGTAACTTCAAACTGAGAACATATATATTTTTTTTGCATAGACTTAATTTGAAGTTTCCCTATGTTCAGTAACTATTGAATTTTTAATTACTTATTTTTTTCCTTTCCATAAAATTTTGCGTTACCCGGTTAGGAAACGGCTCTTACGGGAGGTTCATATTTGGTCTCTAAATAATTCTTATTATACTAGACATTTAAAATGACTAATTATTTTTTGAGAACTATTAAAATATTTTAATATACTCGCTAAAATAGAAATATTAATCCAGATATCATCAGCCTCTTTAGAATGCTGATTAATAATAATGAATGGGATCTCATTAGCTTGAAGTTGCCAGATAATATTAACATTTATGTTGACGCAATTTCTATTTGCTTTCAGTTTTTATAAATTTTATTTCTCTGATTATCAATTTCCCAACCACAAAAATTAAAAGTTGAATTAACTTAATAATCACTGAGGAGAGCCAGAAACTTGCGCAGCGTTCAGGCCAGACTAATGCGGCCAATTGCGCTAACTGCTGCATGGATTATTCTTAAGCATTACTAAAGGGAGTCGAAACCTCTATCTACGTCTTCATTTCGCTTACAAGGAAACGGGGATACCCACTGAGCTACGGGGTGGTGGGGGTTTGAATTAACTTAAATCTTAATACGAAACTTTTTTAAGCGTTACATTACTTGTAATGGTATTTCACATTTACCAAAGTAATTAATGATGTCATCTCTCGTGGTTTGCAGCTAATATGAATTACTACAGGGTGTTCAAAAGTCGCACTACAGTTGGAAAATTCTCATATGTACAATACGTGTATAATAAATAAATTTTCCAAGTGTAGTGAGACTTTTTGAACACCATATATATATATATATATATATATATAATGGTGGTCAAAAAGTCGCACTACACTTGGAAAAGTTATTTATTATACATTTATTGTACATATGAGAATTTTCCAAGTGTAGTGAGACTTTTTGAACACTCTGTATAATAACTCTAAGCGTCAAAGTTGCTAAAGGAAAGGGCGCATGAAAGAGCTGTAATGGTTCTGGGGCTGATCACTACTCAATTACTTTTTCTAAAAACTGGCGTGTATTTTTAAATGTATGTATGATGTACACCATCTTAAAGAAAAGTTATAATTAAGAGCAAGTAAAGTCGCGCTCAATCACTAGAAACTATGTGCGTATGCGCTGCTTTAATCTTGATTTAATACAACATTTCGTCGCATAAAATTCCATCAATACTATTAACTTAACCTACCTTAACTAAGTCTAACCTAACTTATGCTGACCTAATCTAACCTCAAAAACTTATCCACAGAATGTCTCGTCGAGAAAATATCGCACTGCAGCTACCGTTGCACGCGCGATCACGATATTTGCTATTGTAAAAAGACAGAAAAGAGCTTCGCAACTTTATTTTAAGATCAAAATAAGGCTTCATGCTGTGGGTATCGGTACGAATAAGAGGCATGGAATGGATTAATGGTTATGGTGGGATGTATCATGTATGTAAAGGCATGATAAGATTTTGTAATCATGGTTTCAAACATTATAAAATGCTTGTATGTACGAAAACTATATATATATTATAATAATTAGTAAGCAGTAAATGTATTACAAATTAGAATCTGATAAAACTTCTTTTTAACGTATTTCTTATATGAAAAATGTATTTAGGTGTTAAGCAGTTTTTTAATATCGATTTTGAATTTTAAATAATTACGATGCAAAAACTATATAATAAAATTAAACGGGAAATTATCATAATAAAATTTATTCTTTCATATTATATAGCACCTTCATGCCCTTAATAATGCTTAAAAATTAATGAAACGTATTTTCTTTAGACGCACTAATTAAAAAAATAATTAAATTAGTTTATTTAACATTTAAACTTCTTTTTAATTGAATGTTTATTTAAAATAATTATAGAATAAACTCTTATTCTTTTATAAAAGAGCCAAAGAGAACAGCTAAGTAAATGTGGCGACGATTGATCATTCGACCAGCGGGGTTCGAAGAGGCGTGCTGGGAGACTAAGTAAACCAAAACATGGGAGATTCACCCAATCAATAACAGTTTTTAAAAGTGTTTCTCACTAACGATAGATTTTATTTTTGTGTGTGTGTGTGTGTATGTGTACAGTTAGGTCATCTGGTCTGTTTGTTTGTTCAGATTATTTAACTTCATCTACTCTAGTGTATGGAAATAATAATAATAATAATAATAAAAATTAATTTTTTAGTCAAATTTACTGAGAGACTGTAGTTAAAGATATGAAATATGTACCATGCTTATCGGGACACACGGTCTGTAAGGTATACGCGTACCCCAGTTTACCAGTTTATTCCGATTTCTGTAATTAATATAATACAATAAAAATTGTCATACAAGAGTAAATATTTTGTAATATTAACACCGCTTTACAATGGTGTTTCGCTAATTGATATTTATACTAGAGACGAGTCTGGTATGAAAAATTATACTAATAATGTATAGATATAACTTTTTTTGCCATGAATAAGGGTTTTTTAATGTCTTGCAATACGACAAACCTCTCTAACGGTGGCGTTCGTAAGTATAAGTATAAGTATAAGTACAGTACAGAGAAATATTTCGGTTATATTCATCCTTATCTTTTATATCATGCATACGATATTTATGAAAAGTTTACCATTCGTTTGGGAAAAATTTAACAGATAAAAAAAAATTGTTTAATTCCAACAACTAAAAAAAAAAAAGAATTTGAGGAAAATAAAAATAAGTTGATATGCAAAAGTTTTCGTGCATTTTAATTACAAAATTATTTAATACATGTGTGTGTGTGTCCACCTTTTGGTTTGAATGACTTCAGTGATTCGTTTTGGGTATTTTTCTACAGGGTTTCGACGTCTCTCGGTGGAAATTTTAGCCTTTTCTTTTAAAGAAAAGTGTTATAGTTCATTCAGATTCGAAGGGTTTGTCTTGCGGACACCTTTTTTTTTCAAATAAAACCATAAATTCTCGATTAAATTGAGATCTGAGCTTTGACTGGACCACTCGAGAAGATTGAAATTCTTTTGTTGAAACCATTTCATGTTTTTACTATGTTTAGGATCATTATCTTGTTACAGTACTCAATTACGACCCATTCGGAACTTTCAAACTGAAGGCAATACGTTTTCTCCTAAAATTTTGTGATATTTCTTCTAATTCAAAATTCCATTGATAAGTTTTCCTGGACCAGAATTACTAACGTATCCCCCAAAAAGCAAACTACTATCACCATGTTTAACCGTAGGAAGGATGTTTTTTTTTTCGATTGCATAGTTGATTTTCGCCTTGGTAGAGTTTTGAGTGTTATTTCTTTAACTGCAGCAAAACATCGTAAATGGAATTCGAAATTCTCTTATCTTCCTGTAACTCTTTCAAGACTCGTGTGCAGCAATAACTGATCTCTTAACATCTGTAGACGGCTCTTTACCACGACGACCCATTGCTTACTAATGGCTTGTACAGTCATCCATCTTCCATAAAGATTCGGAGAAAATTCTAGAATTCAAACTTGCCAACAGTCTCTAATCAATAAACGGCCAACTACCGATAAAAATTTTGAATTCTTCAAACCTAAAGTGGACGCACAAAGTAGTATTATAGTTTGGTAAATAAATGTATGAAAACTTTTGTAGTTTAACTATTTTTATTCTGCTCAAATTCTTTGTTTTACATTATATGTTGGAATTAAACAATTTTTTATTTTTAAATTTTTCCAAACAAACGGTTAACTTTTCGTTACTATTCTATGCATGGTACAAAAGATAAGGACGAGTATAACAGAAATATTTCTCTACGAATACTTATGAGCACCACTGTACATAATACTTTCATCCACTTTTATTTTATCTAGTGGCAATCTGAGACATTCTGTGGTTAGCGGATACCCGTCTCATCGGTTGAAAGCTCGACTCCACTGAGCGTCAACAGATGGCGCGGCGGAGCTCGGGCCCACAATAGGTTGGGGGCCTGTTGCTCAACTCTTCCCTTTACCCTTACCTCCTCCAAGTTGAACGAGAAGCGTTCCTTAATTAAAGTGAGAAGGCGCGATGTGAACCCGGGCGCCTTCAACTCGATTTCCCGAGACGGAAAACCACAAGGACACCACGAGATCTGGGAGGCATCATATCGGCGAAAAACAAAACGCTAAATGAATCGAGTGAATGGTTAAATGCATTGCTTTCTTTGGCCTTAAGTTAAGGAGAGACGCATCACGTTGTATTCCATATGATGTACTTTGGTTTGGTTTCGTTGATTGAGAATTTCTATTTCCGAAACAAATGAATCGAAAGTTTAAATTTGAATGCTAAATTTAAGTGCAATGACATAAAGATTGTTCACTTGTTAAATTCAGACTCGAAGTAAGACGGAATAGTTTCTGAATTTTGTGATAACGCAATTTTATTTCAGAGGTGCGTTACACTTTAGCGAGTGTCATCAATTTTGAGAATTAATTATAATTAATAACTTCGAAAAGCGGTACAAATTCAGTATATATACACTAATGTTTGGGGGTGGTGAACCTCCTTTGTAACATCTAAGGAGGGGACGGATGGGACCTACAGCTTTACGTAGGATTCGAACTACTATCCTACAAAGACGGAACCAAAGAGGCATTTTAATCGCTGAAACATGGAGTCGAACACAGAACTTGCAAATTAATAGCCAACGTTCTACCACAAGACTACTTTGACACACACACACACATACACATACACATACGGGCTGTTATACAGTCCGGGAAGGGTTTTAAAAATGAACTTTTTAATTATTCCAAATAGAACGAACTAACACACATCGTGAAAATCCATGACTCTTAAAGGTTTTTCATAGTTCACACCCGCACTTTTTCAACATTGACTTCAACACCTGACTTCACTCCTCTATGGCTTCAACTGAAGAAAAAGTAAACTGCGAGTTGTGGTTAGCCAGGCTGAAATCTGTTACAGCAGTGAGACGTAAGTTCCGGGCACAATACAACAAATATCCACCATCTGAACAGGCAAAAAGAGACTAAGACCGGATGAAAAAATTTAAAGGACGGGTTCAGTGCATGACAGACCGCGTTCCGGTAGACCAGCTATCAGTGAAGAAAGCATAGCATCTGTTCGAGAAGCGTTCGAAGGAAACCCAAAAAAGTCATTTACCCGTGCTTCTAGAGCAGGGGTTCCTAAATGGGAGTAGCGAGAAGGTTCTCAGGGGTAGGCGGCATCCTGCTTTGGAACTAACTTTCACATGGGGAAAAGTACTCTCAAAGGACAGTGTAGTGGCAATTTTGAGTAGGGGAGGGGGGGAACTACGGGGCATTTGCTGAAGTCATCGAGGGGTACGCAGCCGAAAAAAGGTTGGGAACCACTGTTCTAAAGAAATGAATATCCCCGTCTCAATAGTCCGTAAGATCTTAAAGGTGAAGTTACATCAACATAACAGAATTAAAGTTGTTCAAGATCTAACGGAGGAGGATTACAGTGCTAGACTTTATTTCTGAGAAGAATTTCTTACACTAATCAAAGAGGATCCAAACTTTTTGAATCGGTTAACATTTTCTGATGAAGCAACATTTCGTCTCGGTGGCAAAGTTAAACGCCAGTTATCGTTTTTGTGTCATCATCAGAGAGACTCCGAAGGTCAATGTGCGGTGTGCTTTAAGAAAATACCAAGTCATTGGTCCGTTCATTTTTGAGGGAGCAACTGTGAACGGAGAGCGATATCTTGAAATGTTGGAAAATTTCTTCCTTCTACAGCTGGTAGCCTCATACCTTAAACCAAAAAATTTTCCAGCATGACGGACCCCTTACCACTGTTTTTGGAACGTCGGGATTTCTGAATGAAACCTGCCCTAGAAAATAGATTGGGAAAGGAGGAGCACTCGCATGGCCGCCCCGATCACCCGACTTAACCCCCGTAGACTTGTTTTTATGATCATGTCAAAAGCGTCGTTTTCTCCGCTCAGCCACAAGATTTGGCAGAATTGAAAACTCTTATCGAAACTGTAATGCACCAAATCTTTTTCATGTGCTATTTTGTTCTATTTAGAATAATTAAAGTTTTTTATTTTTAAAAACCCTCCCGGACTTCATAACAACCGTGTAACCATGTCCGATATATAGAGGTAGCACGGTTGATCGATCGTCTGCTGATGTGTGGTTGATGTTTGTGACGGTTCACAAATTATTATTGATAAACTGTTGATGTAACAACACGTTCATAAATTAAAGTAATAATAATAATAATAATTTCCAAGATATATTTCCCCAAAAGGCAAGGCTATAATGTTTGTATTTATTGAATAATGAATTTACATCATTATTCATTTTCAACCCCATTTCGATGTAGATATCAAAATTTGTCATTTAGATTTCTACTTAAAAATTATCAAGTTGCTTCGTTTCAACGTTAAGAGGTTGATTCGTCTATATATATATTATATATATATATATATAACTATTATTAATTACATATTTGCACAGAAGTAAGTCTTTATTATAAAGGGGTTTTGTAAAAAAAGTCTTTGAAGCTCGCACTTCGCCCGAAACCTTAGTTAAAATTAAATTAAATTCTTTAGTGTAATATATGCCATGTTCATTAAATCACAAATGACGTTAATACAAGGATTTATTAGTATTCATTTATTAAATGTAAATCTCTCTCGTAACAAATGAATCCTGATAAATCTTTTGAATTGGTCATTTATGATTTAGTGAAGACAACATTCATTTAATTTCTCTTAATTTATTAATTATTTGTATCTTCTAAATTGCTTTATTTTATGAATTATTCAGTCGTGTGTGTGTCTCGACTCCTTTTAAGGTATGTTACCTCTTAATTTTAACATTACTGCCCCAGTATGCAGTAAAGCCTGAAGCTTAAGTTACCAAATTATAATACCAAAAAGAAGATTAACGCTAAATTTATTGTTTCATGTTAGTTATTCTTACATTTGTTGTATAAATAATTTTTTCTTTCTATTCTGATTACATGCATATATATATATATATATATATATCTCTCTCTCTCTCTCTCTCCTCTCTCTCTCTCTCTCTCTCTCTCGGAGTAAACTGATTTAATTGTGTACAGTTAAATGTAAAATAAGATTATTTAAAAGTTAAAATGTAATTAATTATCAGTATAGAGAAAGATGTGAACTGGGCTGGAGGCATAATACCCTAAAGAACAGCTCTCTCACTTGCTTTTCCCCCAGTCATTATACACCTCCAAAGACCGACAGCGTTATATATTTTGTTATTTTCGTTTTACTCAGGCTATGTCGTGGCCACATCGTTACACCTCTTCACGTTAGATCAACGAGGTTAATCGACCTGCTGGGTCTGTTCGGAAGTTGGAACGGTAACTGCCTTCCGTTTCTTGATGTACCGACCTGAGGATCGGATCCCACGTAGTAAAGTTGCGTAGGTCCCCTCGTATGACCTTTGAAGGCCGTTATGAATGAGGTCAAACCAAAATAAAAGATGTTCATAAAGTCGCGCGAGTGAATATGCATGTACACTTCGCCATATTCACTCGTGTGATTTTATGAAAACACTGTATTATTTTCGCTTAAATGTGACCTAAAAGCGGGAATAATTTCTATTCTGAAACTCCATTCAGTGTTTTTCTCATTTTCAGTCTCTAGGAAAAATCACCAAATAGAATTCTATCATCGGTATTGAGGCTTTTACCAAACGTGTATAATGACTGCAAACCAATAAATAATAGCTAATATTAAGTTTCACGGAGACCAGATTACACTAGATTACGTGATCGTTTTAGATTGGTTAGTTTATTTCTCACGTGACCAATTTCGGTCAATCAGGATCTTTGTAACAAGTATGTGTGTTAGTCAATGTGTGAAACCAGTAGTTTCACGTAATGCCTAAAATTTTCATGTATTTAGGGTAATTCGATTAATGACTTCGTGTAGGTTAAATTAGGGTGGTTAGGTTGATTAGGTTAGTAATGCGTATTACCCATGTTTAAGGGTCACGGATATTACACAAAATGCCTGAAATTCTTAGGCACTACGTGAAATGACTGGTTTCACGCATTGATTGTAACTGTCTGTGTATATACATAAATTTTCCCCTTCCTTTGAGAGCAAACGGACAGTGTATATATATATATAATATATATATATATTTTAGTCAGTGTATAAGGCCGATATTATTTGAATATATTGCAGCACTTTTAAAGTATTTTGAAGTCTACTGATATGTGTAAAAATTTTGTTAACATTTCCATAATTATATTAAACAATTTTTTAAGTTTCGCGTCACTTTATTAATATTATTAAAAAAAAATAGTCTTTAAATTAAAATGTTATTGACAAGAAATAATTAATATATGCAAGAGACCAAGTAAGAAAAATTACAGGATGACTTTACTTTATTGATATAAAATCTAAATAATTATTCATGAAAGGAATAATTACTAAATATATTCTCAAATAATAAAATTAATAATTTTTGTTGTAATTTACTTTATAAGAGACTAATTTTTTTAATTATTTATTTATTGTAGTTTCAATCTTTTACGGAAGCCTTTTTCAAGACTTGCATCATTGCAATTACGCTATAATAATAAATGTAATTTGCAAGAACATTCCAAACTTTGTCAAAATATTTTTTAAATATTTCCATTTCTAAATAACGTTTCCACGAGACAGTACTGCTCCTCATCAGCAGTAACAATAAATATAGGATTATATATATAGATATTCTAAAGAAAAACGCATCAGCCCATGCCGTAAAGTTTGAACCTAAAGGACCAAATTAAAAAAGCTAAATTAACATCTGTATCTTTTATGTTAAAATTATTGCAAAAATTGTGATATTGTATTAATCTTTATTGTAAATTTGTATCAATTATTATCAGATTTTATTTGATCCGATTTCACATAGTAGTGCAGCGGGAGAAAGGGATAAGCGACAAAATCGGCAAATTGCGTTTTTTGTTGAGAAGACCGTTCATTCTTCCCTTTATCACCTCCAATTGACAGATATTCCATTTTGTGACTGGAAACACCGATTTTGTCGCTTATCCCTTTCTCCCGCTGCGCTACTCGTATATTCGTAAGAGACTAAAACTGAATTTTTTTCATTACAGATTTAAATTTTTTTCAATGATTTTATTCTCAATGTAATTACAATAAAAATACAATTCTTTAATAAAGTGCCGTAAATAAATAGAACTGTACACTATATTCTTTAAACCTTTATACTTATTTTATGAACGGGATACTTCATCGACGGTCTAATAACTTAACCTAACCTAAACCACAAGATATTTGTCGCTCAAATGTTTTGTCGACATGTCATAACCTCGTACCCTCTGATTACCCAAGCTACTCGTGTAAATTGTATTTTAGTGTGAAAATGGCTACAACTTTTTTGGGATAACCTGAAGATTAGGGCCCCCCCATGTATTCTTGTTTTTTGCTTTACAGTACCAAATATAATAAATTAAATTGAATGCCCGGTTAGGTCAACTGTACGCCCTTGACGATTGATTAGGTTAAGTCGTGATATTTTCGTTAGTTTTAACGAAAATATCATTTGGTAATTGAGGCTGGGGGCCCTGATCTTCAGGTGATCCTTTTTTTTTTTTCTTTTCTCCAAATAAAGTAGAAAATTTGGTTTAAATTTTATTAAAAATATACGAGCAATTTGTTTTGCCCATATTTTGATACGTATAGGTATGTACTGTATGTAATTCGTGAAGGGGAATTGGTATCCAGAAGTGTATATACGAGATTTTAGAATACGTGTACAAGTATTAAAAAAAAAAGTAGAAAATTTAATTACTGCTTGCAAGATCATTGAAGTGATTTTGGAAAAATGAAAATGGATTCCAACACCTGAAGTCGTTATAGTGTCCATATATGTTCAGTAGTATTAATTAGTGATAATTACATTAAAAAGAAGTTCTTGTGAAATTTCACACGCTCAAAACCTCTTAATAAATTCCACTTGTGTCGCGATTGAAGAATTTGCATTGTCACTTTTTCTCACTACTAATAACTAATTTTCATGGGTTTTTATATTGTTTTAAAATTGTCGATTTCTTACCTGCTTTTTCCACTTCATTCTTCTATTCTGGTACCACGTTTTGACTTGCAACTGACTCAAACCCAAAGACTTTGCCAGGTCGACTCTATCGGGAGTGCTGAGGTACTTTTGGGCTTCGAATCGCCTTTCCAAGCCTAACAGTTGCAATTCTGGATTAAAGAAAGATATAAATAGATTTACTAATTATACAAACGTTCATTAAGTCGCATAAATATAGAAATTTGTGAAAACAGTTGAGCAGACCAAATTTTGGTTGAAACAAAAGTATTACACGGAGAAGTTTAAATTCTAAAATGGCGAAGAAAAATTTTAAATGGATAAATAAAAAAAAAACTTATTTAAAAAAATGGGGATCAGTCATTGTACAATCACTAATTTAATGCAAAATCTAAAATGGAGCATGAATTGATAATATAACTTAATCTCAACGGACCCCAAAATGAAATTTTTTTTAAAACAGGAGGGGGGGGGGGGGGGAGTAGGGCTTAACTCCTCTAGCTTTAACCTGAATGACCTCTCATATTCTAATAATTTGTAATATTATTGTATATTATGTAATATTGGGATGACAATATTTACACGACACCGGCATAACAAATCCTAAATCCCCGCACCCCACCCCACTGTATCCACGCCTGGATGGGGGTTGCTTAACCTCTTTCGCAACATCGAAAATCGTATGACGGAGACGACCTACGGCTTTACGTGAGATCCGAACTGCGGGTCGCGACATAGTCTGACCGCGGCGGACGGTCCCCCATCCAACTACACAAATCCAACGTCGCTTAATTTCGTTGATCGGCGGGAAAAAAAAATCTGAACATAGTTTATACACTGAAGAAACGTACATTTATGAAAATGAAAAGGGAAAATTAATATTTATAAAAAAATCAATTTTTTAACAGCAGTGATGAAAAAAAATCTAAGTCGCAAAAATCAAAGAAAAAAAAAACAGCTTAAAAAGCAAAAGTCATCATTTTTTTTAGTTTTAATTATTAATTAATAATTGAATAAAGGCCGTATCACACGGCCATTTGAAGCGGTTTTTCACCGCTTGAAACCGCTAATAGTCTTTTAACACATCAAATGGCAAAAATCGATGTTTAAAAAATGTAAATTTTTTCGATTCATAGTAATTAATACAATTTGGCGCCACATTCAAATGCACTTTCGAATTAGACATAGATATGACATTGTCTCATTTTGGATTCAATTACTTTCAATTTTAGTTATCCATGATCTTATATGTATATATTATAATATGCTTTATTCGTCAAAGATGGGGAAAAATCAAGATTATCTCAAGATCCTTGTCCCGTTTTTTTAGTTGGAAACCTTATTGGATGTTTTAGTGGGATATAAACAATATGAATAACAACGTATAAAAGTGTAACGCGAACCAACTTCATCGTAGATCTTAAACTGCATATTACAAATTGCATAATTTAATTTAACGTTTTTAATACATTACAGTTTAATACTTGCAAAAAGATATTTAAGGTAACTTTCTTATGGTGAATAAATAGGTCTCAGTATTAATAACTTTTACTTTTGCTATTTCCATTATATATATTTTCTCTTTAAATAATTCTATAATTTTAGAAGATGGTACTTACGTATTATCGGGACTACCAAACTGTTTATTATGTATTTTTGCTCTCGTCATTTTCGTTTAAACTAACGAAAATATCACAACTTAACCTAACCAATCATCAAGTTGACCTAACCGGGCATTCAGTTGACACGAATGTTGACACTGGATGTTTTTATCAATTACGGCGTTATTCTCTGATCCTTAACTTGCCCGATATGTGACAGTGAGTGCCTAATACGAAAAGATCAGAAGATATTTAGGCGAAATAACCAATATTAACCGGTTAGGTTAATTGAATGCCAGGTTAGGTCAACTGTACGCCCTTGATGATTGGTTAGGTTAAGTCAGGGGTCACCAACCTTTTATTTGTTCACCGCCCACTTTTACGATTTTTTTTAAATTAAAAAAGCTTATCGCCCACCTGGGATCAAAAAGAATAAATCAACATAATCGATAAAATAAATAATGAAATAAATGTTTAATTACCTTTAATGTGAGCCCACTATTGGGCGCTACCCCCCAGGTTGGTGACCCCTGGGTTAAGTTGTGATATTTTTGTTAGTTTAAACGAAAATGACGAGAGCAAAAATACATAATAAACAGTTTGGTAGTCCCGATAATACGTACGTACCTACAAGGTAAAATGTTACGCAAGTGATTATATATAAACATACTTTTGAAAAAATTTCATGATGACACCGTAAAATCGACATTATCTATTTTCACCACAAACTTTCGTCGGCTCGCATGCAGAGACTACTCTCAGAATATACAGAATAATAATTATAATGATTGGTTTTGTTTAACCTCCTTCGCAACATTTAAGGTCATATGACGGAGGGGACCTACGGCTTTACGTGGGATCCGAACCACGGGTCGCTACATAGTCTGGACGCAGCGGATGGTCTCCCATTCAACTACTACCCAGACCCAATGTCGCTTAACTTCGCTGATCAAACGGGAAGCGGTGTTACGATATTGGCTACGACGACGTAGCCCAGAATATACAGAAATGTTTATAAAATTTTATATAAATTTTTTTACATTTAATTAGTGTGATTTTATAGAGAAAATAGAGAAGTTTTTAAAGTTCAAAAAACACTGAATAAAACATTTTTTTTTTGTACATATACTGTACAGTATTTTGAAGGTATAAGCCCTACCGGTAAACACAGTCCTGGATCTTCTACACTTTTTATTGGAAGTATCCGGTAAAGACGAAGACCTCGTTCGAATATAAACTGGAACTGGTACCGAGACATCGTTTACCGGCCTTCCGTCAAGAATTTTTCCCGTATTGAAGTCCCCATCAGCAGCTGAAACTTTGTTTCGCTCAGATGTAAAACTCGTCACTTTATAGTCTGCAATGATTCATTCCATTCACTTAATAGTGTATAAATAGGTATGTATGTATAATGTTTCAGACCAACAAAGACCCTAGGATCCACTCATGGCTGGTCTACCTAACTGTGTTCGTGTATTGTGTATGTCCTCCGTGGTGGCGGAGGGGACCTACAATTTTACGTGGGTTCCGAACCACAAGAACATAAGAAATTTATGTAAAAACTGCCGGTAAATTGGCAACGACCAATTTTTACGAAACTAAATAATTATCAATTTAAAACTAATTAATTATCGATTTAAAACTAAAGATAGAATCTCTGATCCAGAGGATCCAGTCATAATAGACTACTATCCACAAATATGTTACACTCTATATCTATTTATAGACCGTGCATGGAACAAGGAACTCTTCTGGGAAAATTAAATCCACTATAGTTCGAATAAGTAATGGTAAATAACATATACTAGAGTATTTCTTTTTCATGATGTTAACCCAACGTGGGCAGCGGGTCACTCGCAAAGAGGCCCGAAAATATAGCTTCCCTCGCCAGCTATCTGCGAAGCAGATAGGATCCAGCTTTGGGACAGGATCTACGGTTTACAGCTACACCTAGCCTACTATACTCAGAACCTCAATATACGCAAGAAACTCGTTGCATTTGTCATTACTTATTCGAACTATAGTGGATTTAATTTTCCCAGAAGAGTTCCTTGTTCCATACACGGTCTGTGTGTAACATAAAAGAGCTCAGGGAATCATTTTGAGTTCAATCCTATATATAATACTGTAATGCATAGAGTAACACACTTTTTTCATCGTCAGAAAATGCTTTTTCTCATTCGAGTTAAGATATTTTATATCTAATATCTGAATTTATTTATATAATTTACAACAAAATATTTATATATCCATTTTAACGCGTTGCTAAAAGTGTTAAATATTTTTCTGATTTTTTCCTATATTTATTCTTGGAATGAGATATGAAGAAATTAATAATTAACATTTTTTTATTTTAATAATAATAATAAGTCACACTGAGTTATATACAACTACATAATTTTGATCATGAAGTTATATATTAATAGTAGTGACTTTTTGAAAGTATTTTACAGAATGTTTCTTCATACTGAAAGTTGTTATATAAAAGTTACTAGAATTTTAGTTAATATAGTACAACTATATTTTAGTTACTTCCGCTTAATATTAGTAATAATGAGGAAATTTTTAATTGTGACAAAAGGACAAATCACATTACCAAATTTTTCATAATAAAAACTAAAAAAATTTTAGTTGGTGCGATTTTAGTTCATTAAATAATTTTGTCCACGCATAAAGTGTCATTCCATAAAATTTAATTTCGAGCATTGCGTCATATTAACAAAGTGAATAGGATATGACGTGATTTCGAAAATATCGATCGTATGAACGGAACGAGAGAAACTGGTTTTTTTTTAATAGTTTTACAAATAAACAAAATTAAAGAAAAATCCTCGGAATATATTTAACAAACCAAAGTGTTAAAAAATAAATAAATGAGATTCTGCCGAGTGTATCCACTAAAAAAAAGTACTTCTGTCGTATTTAGATGATTATATAAGTAATATAAATGTTTCTCTCTATATAATGTATTCACAGTGTTTATAATCAAACTAAGAGTTTCTTTATATATATATAAACTGAATAAATTTCTCTAAAGTATAGGGAATGTATGCCAGAATCTGTAACTCAGTGGGTAACACCGTTCCCCTTATAAGCAGAGTGAAAACACTGAGGACGAGGGTTCGATCCCGATGATGCTGGTAATAATAATTCATAGAGGAGGTAGAGCAATGGGGGGACATTAGTCTGGTCTGAGCTCTATGCCAGTTTCTGGCCCTCTTTACTGATTATTTATTATAGGGAATGTATGATTTGAATATTCATTTAAAGTTATAGAATATAAAGTATAGTATTACCTTGTACAGGTAAATTACTTAACAGAGAAGAATACTGAGCTGCCAACAGGTTACAGTGGTGTTCTTTCAGTTGATCCGACTTGCTAAAATGATGCTGGAGTAAGAATCCATAATCGTGTTGTTGTCGAATGGACAAAGCAGCGGCCGCTGCCGGTAATAAACTAACGTCAGCGGCGGAGAGAGGAATGAAACGTTGTTGATTGGGACCCGGTGGAAAGGTAAACAGAGACCTCGTAGAGAATAGCGGAGAATCGGGGGTGGAAGATCTGGATGGAGAGTTCGAATAAGGCGACAGACGAGGCGGCGAACAGAGGGGATAGTTTTGAGGTGAGGGCAAGAAAGGCAAAGAAGGGGAAGGGAATTCGTTCTGGTAAAGGGGTTGCTTCGCGTCTGTAGAAGGTTCTGTCAACGAAGAATCGTGACGGAACGAAGCGGAAGGAATTGCACCACCTTCACCAAACACCGAAGATACTGGAGTCTCGTTAAAGGAGTTCTTATCATCAATGCTCGTTTGGCATAACAAATTCTGTATTTTTTCAGGTGGAGGGAAAGATTCACTCTCAACTTTGTAATCGCGTGTATGAATAACCCGTTCCTCGGATTTATTTTTCTCCTTTTTGAGGGATAAATCGAGAATCCCTTTCTCCGAAAAGTGAGTTTCGTAAGAGTTCGTCGTTGATCCAACTGTATTCGTTGAACAATGTCCCGTAAAACTTTCATTCGACATAGAATTTGTAGCATGTAACCGAGAAAATTCCTGATTTGCACTTAGTTGAACTGAATGAACTTCGACCTTATTATGATCAGGCATTGGTGACTCTTCGCACTCATTCCGATGAGGGGGTCCAGCGAGAAGATCTCTAATGAGAAAAGAATTTTTCTTAAACATTTTCCAATACCGTTTATAACAATCACTTTAATAAACAAATCGTCGCAGAGAAGATAATAAATTCATGAAAGCAAATATTAACTTTTTGTTTACTCAATGCGAAACGGCATTTCACTTGCACTACAAGGAAATGAATGCAAGTAACTCTGCCATCGGGTATTTTGTCCATCCCCTCATTCTCCCTCGATGCCAAAGAAAAGAAGGCGGAGTCAAACCAGGTTAAAATAAAGAGACACGCCCCCTACTCTTTCGTTGCTCATTCATTATGTCTATTTAGCGGGCAATTAAATAGAATTTCATACTGCTCTTAAAATATTATTTTTGTTGTTTTTATTCTGTTAAGTGAATAGACACGTTTTGTCTAATTTCTAGTGCATACCTAAATGCAGCCATGTATATGAATACGTACATACATTTTAGTATTCACTGCTATTAATATAGATTTATGGTATAAGTATTAATTCTCATATGCATCATGGATTATTATTTTGATATCCTGTTCGTACGTATGAGAGAAAGAGAGAGAATTTGTAACGTATTTGCCCTAGAATATTAAAAAAAATGTTTCTGAGCATTTCTCGCGCACATCCGTGTTATCTAACATAGTCTCTGTATATTAATAATAATATTTTTAAATCGGCTTTAATGAAAATATAAAATATCGTTAAAAGGGATTAAAAACATCGACACAAAAGTAAATTCTCTTCAACAGTCCTAATCTTCATACGAGACAGATAAGTCTTAAAAAAAGAAGAAAAAAATGTAAATGGAGGATAAGCCGAACTTGACACTTCACAAACTACGTTTAATCTTCTTGAAATTGAAAAACAACAACAACCATTTAAAACTCGAACAGAAGAGAAGGAAGTTGAAAGAGAATCTTTAAAAAGAAAGGATATTGATGCTTCTCATCAACCTTTTAACAGAATTTGTTTCTCTTCATTTGAAGAAGTGTCAGTCTTGAAAGCATCACGAGCCTCCTCGCCGGATTAGTTCCAAATATTCTGGCTCAAAATTGCGCGACGACTCCTTCCTTCCCTCTGTTCTTCGTTTTGAACAAGGACTGTTACACGCTGAATGAGGAACCTTGTTCACTGTAATAGGATTAGCGCTTCTCAGTTACGCAGCATTCAGCAATTATCGAAAAATACATTAATTGATATTTTATGTGTGTATGTATTTAATCGTGTTTTAAAACCTTGCTTGCTTTAAGGAGTGAGTGTCGGAATATATATTTAACAATAAAATATGACCATGCACATACAATATGAAGGTATTTTCTTTATATGTAAAGAGAGACCTATGCACGGAACACTTACAAGTGTGTATATATATATATATATATATATACACACACGGTATATAATCACCTTCTCCAAGCATTAGGTCTGTCATCTCTTTTCCTTCAATATGCAATTATATTTTTCAGATACTTCTAAACGTCTCCGAATCTTTTCCTGACTCCAGAAAAGAATCAAAGATGGAAATAATTCAGCTGAAACGTTTTCGATCAATTTAATAAAAAAATATATTTAAGCGCAAATGAGGGGTCGCGCCTCGCGCGTCTTAAAGTACCTAAGCGCCGCCACAGGCGAAAACGTGTTTTTGAGGGATATCACTATTTTCACCCTTCCTCTATCGCGTGGTTTGGGTTATAATGACCTTACGACACTAGAAGTATGGTTGAAAACCTTAAGAAGCGAATTACTTTTTTCACCTCTATCGCCAGCCAAAAGTTCACCCAAAGTTCGACATAATAAGAAAATAAAAAAAATATATATAAAATATGAAAATCTATTCCAAAAACTCATCATCTTCATTAGCATACTTAGAACTCTAATTTAGCAAAAAGTGAACGTTCTAGCTCAATTAATAACAAAGATACTCTTGCCAGAATATTGCTGAAATTTGGAGGCGATTTCTGACGAATTTTAATTTTGGCGATTAGGTACCTTAAAACGCGCGACCCCTCAAATAACGTCAAATACATCGTGATTCTACATGAATACAGTACTCGATGCCATTAATAAAAATTTATACGTCAATAGCTGTTAATTCTTATATATATATATATATCAGTGGCGTGCGGTGATTTTTCGTCAAGGGGAAGCAATTCAAGCAAAAACAACAAAGATTATATAAAATAAAAATAAAACTTTAAAATACTCGTATATAATAAAAACAAAACACATATAATCATCTACTTACTTTACTTATAGGTTAATTCTATTCTTCTTTCTTTTTATTAAATATATCTATTATTTCTTCGTAAAAGGCATCGGTTTTCATATCCTTAAGAAGCTTTTTCTCAATTGAGATTAAAGCTAAACTTGCAAGCCTTTCACAGCACGTATTAGTTGCCAGATATTTCAAGAAAATTAACTATAAGATCTGGACAGCGAAATCTAAATTGCTTCCTTTTTGACATAGGGAAGGATAAAATAACGATAAATATATATTCTTTTTCGCTTAACATGGCCATGGAATTTTTTAGTAGAAAAACTATATATGAAACTTGTTGTATTCAATAAATACTACATTATTAAACATCAAATGAGTTTTTAGAATGGAAAGAAACAATTTGTAACAGTAAAAAAAAAGCGAAAGTCATTGGGAAAAAGGATGCATTTCGTCAATTGTTGTCCAACTCGAGATTTTTTGCGTAGGCTTTCTTAAAGGTTCTTGCACGAACGGCAACCAATGTATATACTATGCAGTGGCGGTCCTAGCTTACATGACGCCCTGGGCGAACCTCACCTTCAGCGCCCCCCCCCCTGTTCGCCAACACACACATTCGAATCCCCCCAAAATAAAGGACAGACATAACTCTTTCACAAAATAACTTTTTATTGGACTAATTGTTGGAACTTCAGAACCAAAACAAAGACTCAAATTTCTGAATTTTACAAATCCTTCATCACGTAAATAGAATAACTCACTTAAGAGAATGTAATTATGATACTATGAACAGGAAAAATACAAATTAAATTGCACAACTGCCATAAATAAACTAGAGAATCAAATTTCTAAATTGTACAAATGCTCTATCACATAAATAGAATAAGACACTTAAGAGAGGGTAATTATTATGCTACACTTTGAACAAGAAACAAAATAAATTGCACCACAGCACAACTGCCATCTAAAGCCTGACTCTTCTTACCTTCCTTGATGCAAAGTCATGAATTAAATCATCATATGAAATCTGCTCAGCAATTGTATGATTTATACTGATGATGGCCAGACCAGTAAGGCGTTCCTGTGACATAGTTGACCTCAGGTAGGATTTGATGAGCTTCAGCTTTGAAAAGCTCCTCTCTGCTTCAGCAACAGTGACTGGAAGAGTAAGACCAATTCTGAGAGCAGTCCACAAATTTGGATATATTTCAGAGAGCTCCCTTTCATGGATAAATGTCAGCAGTTCAAGCAAGGATATGGTCTTTGATGGCAAGTCAGGCAAGTTCTTCAGCTCCTGTGCAAGCTCTCTGCCATCCAAGTCAGATTGTCCCTTAAAGTGTAGTGTAGTACTAAGGTTCACACATTGTTCTGTCAGCTCCTCAAATGTGAGATTTTGGAAATGTGTCAGCACTCCAAACTTCTCTCCCACAATTTCCAACGTGGAAAATCTTTCCACGAATGGCTGATGTTGCAGCATCAACCACTGCATTGAAAAATGTCACCTCCAGCTTCTTCAAAGCATCAATCAAGGGCTCATCAGATGCTTCATAGGAGAAGTGCCGCTTTGTGGATCTCAGCCGTTTTTGTTTTAACACAGCCTCCACATTCATTTGTTCACAGATATCTGTGGCTGCCATTTGTGCAGCCACAAAACCTGTTGCCCTGTAATTGCGGAGACCTCTCTCTGTTTTTTTTAGGAGATTTACTGCAACATCAACGTGCATGCTAGGAGACTGCATCTGCTTGCTCACATGCTGAATTTGGCACAACAGGTCATGCCACACCACTGAACAAATGGTGAAGCGGTATGACCCAACCTCCTCTGACAGAGATTGAGCCTCGACCTTTATTACAGTCTTTGGTGTGGTCCCTCACCTCGATCAGTGCATCTCTCACTGCAGCTGCCTGATATCTCAGGGGCTCCACACTCTTGATCTTGCTTTCCCACCTTGTATCAGACCACATCTTCAATGTGATGTTCACATGTTTTTTTCAAAATGCCCATCGTTGTGTGGAGGCTGAAAACAAGTTGTAAAGCTTCTGCAAGATGCCAAAGTAACTTGTGGCATCAATAGATCCCTTAGCAGCATCGGCCACAAGCAAATTCAGAGAATGAGCCCCACATGGAACAAACAGAGCTCTGGGATTAATTTCTAGGAGCCTGGATTGAACACCCTTGTTTTTTCCCCTCATGTTGGCCCCGTTGTCGTATGATTGTCCTCTACAGTCCATGAAAGGAACTTTTAGCTCCTCCAGTCTCTTCAGAATCAGAGATGCCAAATGTTGACCAGTGGACTCCTCTGCCTCCAAAAACCCCATGAAATGTTCCTTTATATGGGGCTTCCCCTCCAGTGACACAACCCGAATCACAACTGACAACTGTTCAGTGTGGCTGATATCTGGAGTGCAATCTAGAATTATTGAAAAAAACTTTGATTGTTTGATGTCGCTCACCATTGCTGAAATGGTCTTGCTGCTCGACAAATCAATGAGTTCGTTTTGTATGTGGTGGCCGAGGTAGCTGGTGTGACTGGAGGTCCCTTTTTGGACACGGTTAATGTGCTCTTGCATTATAGGATCAAATTGTGCCATCAGTTCAACTTCTTTCAGAAAATTGCCATTTGATGGTGAGAACAATTTTTCTGTATGTCCCCTTAGTGCCAAATTCCTAACTGCCAGAGAATGCACAATAGCAGTGAGACGTGTCAGCACCGCTCTCCATCTCAACTTCTCAGCCTCCAGAAGTGCCATCTCCTGCTTGTCAATGGTCTCCCCCTTTCTCATCCTCACTGCCAGTTCTTTCCAGATTTTCATAGAATTTAGGTGTTCTGAACTGTTGTCATGTGATGTGAGCAATGAGCTTGCATGCTTCCAGTCCGAGAGTCCCAAACTTGTTAAATTTATTTTCCTCTTGGAAAATAATGTACAACAGAAACAGAAAAGGCTGTTGTTTTTTAAGGAATAGACCAACCAACTTCTGGTTATATTTTCCCCACTAACCAATGACTTCCTGAAGTATTGATGGTGGAAACTTCTTCCGTCACTGTCGTTTCTAGGGAATACAAAGTCAGATGGTACTTGACTTGGTCCCCTGGAAACCAGTTGTGTCCGAATTCTCTCAGTCAGAACTGAAGGCCAGTTAGCAGGGTCGGTGGACAGAGACTCATCCTCAGGAGGCGATTCTGCTCCAGGCATTTCTAATAGAAAGAACAAGAGCATTACTCATTAGTATACACACCTAAGTTAGATAACACATTATTCACAGCACTTTGTTATGGTGGTGGTGTTATGGAATTATGGTGGTGAAACACCACACATACCCAGTAACCCAGACCCAGTGATAATAACATTATAATTTATAACTGTTTGCAAAATGCTTTGCAGGGATGCACACACATACACACACACACACACACTCACAGACATATGTGCACACAAACTCACCTGAAGAGTCCTGCCGGGGAGAAGTAGAAGCAAATGGGTCTTCATCCTCAGGATCAGACTGCATTTGTGGAGACATATGTGAGGCTGAGGAGGTAGATGGCTCCTCAGCCTCAATAATGGCAGAAGTAGACGGCTTCTCATCCTGGCTAGTGGCAGAGGGTGTTCCAAAATATTTCAAAAGTGCCCCTGCAAATAGTAAAATAGAACATAACAGACCAATGCATGAATAGGCTAGTACAATTAATTTAACATGTTATTAAGCACAATTTATTAAACTTTTAGAATAGGAAACAAATGAATAATACAACCTCCTTGGTTAATGGCTAATTATATACATAATAGTACACTTCAAATGACTCAGAAAGCTATATCACAAAATAGCAGTGCAATATAGCAGTGAAGAGTAGATGACATAGCTCTATACCTTTATCTTTTGCTCGTTTCTCCTCTTCTTCTTTCCTCTTTTTTCTAAACTGAGCACCTGATAGCTTTGACCTCTTCTTATCCATTTGCGGTTATTTGACAGACCTTAGTGGCTTAGTGTGAAGATTCGTTCTGTAATAAATAATATACTGCACATTTCACTATTTAACCAAACCCAGAAAAATAACATTACATATGTTAAAGTATGGGCCTTTATTCCCAATAATATTAATCTGGAAGCATTTTGCATTGTTTAGGTCTTTTATGGGAAGGTTTATGGAAAATGCAATAGATGGTTTTTTATTAATAAAAATATATTTATTGATCTTTTATTATTTATTTTATTTTATTTTTTATTTTTATTTATTTCTTTATTTATTTATTCTTATTTTTATTTTTATTTTTTTTGCAGGCGCTCATGCCGCCCCTCCACAAATGCCGCCCTGTGCGGCTGCCCATATTGCCCATATGAGGAACCGCCACTGATACGATGTATCTACCTGATTACCAATCAAATGCTATAAATAGTATAATAAAATGATTTTGTACAAATTATTAACACATATTGAACTGTTTAAACTTTAAAGTATAATACAGCATTTTCTTCTTTTTTTGAATAGGGAAGCATTGCTTCCATGGACCGCACGCCACTGATATATATATATATATATATATATATATATATATATATATATATATGCGCCTCGGTGGTGTAGTGGTTAACGTCGCTGACTACGAATCCATCAGCCCCGGGTTCGAGACCTGACGGCAGCCGGCGCGCAGCAAAAAACCCAGCTGTTCATCCTTTCACACAATAAAGTGGTTGGTAGATAAATGGGTACCCTAGGTGGCTTAGTGGTTAAGACGCTGGGCTGATGATGGGGCGTGGTTCGGATTCCACGTTAAACTGTAGGTCTAAGGTGGAGTGAAAAGCTTGACCTTCGTCAGAATGAACAATTCGGGCGGAAGCTAACCAAAGGTGTGTGTGTGTGTTTGTGTGTGTATATATATATATAAACAAGCGCTATATATTCTTCAGAGAATCGCATAAAGAAATAAATAGTGATTTTGCGCCTACTAATTGCGAACGTCTTATATTATAAATGGAAATAAAGGCGTCAATTACTTAATTACCTCTTGTAAAGACTTCATTTAGAAGCCGAATTACGCTGTCAAAATGGCCCTTCTGACTGAGATGAGGAATTAAGAGATTACGAGTATCTTGTGTCAATAATGCTTTCTAAGATTCGAACGTCAGCCTAAGTAAATGAGGTTTAAAATAACAGGATTTAATCCACACTCTCTTTCACGTCTTCTCTATTCGGCTAATCTCGCAGTTCACATTTCTTTCTATAGTCACTGCCCCTCTATTCATTAATAGTTAATTGAGGTTAAGGATGGAAAATATTTTTATATACAGTATGTGTATTTTAGCTAGTATATGTCGTATACTATATATAGTTTTACTGTTATTATCATGATTATATATATATATATAATATGGATGAATTTCACAATCAAACACGTGAAATGAATGAATGAGTGATGCAAATCCACAAGGAAAACGAAAAATGATTCCAAGGCCTTTCATGTATTCTAGAAGTACATGCCCTGATAGACGAGATGTACTTCTGAATACACGAAAAGCCTTGATATATATATATATATATATATATATATATATATATATATATATATATATATATATATATATATATATATATTTGTATTAGAACCCATTTTATATTTAAATTCATAATTGGTGTATATGATTTTTAATTTGTTTGCTTATTCGCTTCATTTGTTTATCATCAAAAGTACTTTATTTACGTGCTTTGCTACTGAATAACGTCCAATATGAAGTGATAAAATGAAGTCTCGTCCTAAAAATAGTAAAATCTCCTCTTTCAGAAAATTAAGGAACATTTTGTTGTTGTTGTTGTTGTTGTTGTTGTATACTTGCTTTTATTTTTTTTTAATTATTGTTTTAATTATTGTAAAAGTTTATGTAAAGTGTTCGCTTTTTCGGAATTTTTTTTTTTTTTACTTCATTCGCAGGAAGAGAATTGTTGAACGAGTCTGTGTTATTCATTGTTGTGGATTTGGGTTAGCTCTTAAAAATGTTATGAATCGCTCACGTATTTTTATAAGATTAGTTGGAGATTACTTGCGTAACTAATGGACTTTTGCGGGAACGATGATGTAAATATATTGTTTATGCATAAAAATTACGGTTTACGTACCATCGATTATATCGAATTCAGATTTTTTTTTTTTTTTTTTAATTTAGGAAGGAGGGGCCAAGGTGGAACGCCTGCATAAACGCCCCACCCATAGAAGAAGAAGAAGAGAACCCAAATCAAGGACTAAAAACATTGATATTTTGTTCCCCTCCCCACCGTCTTAATGACCCTTTGTTGTTTTTGAGGGACGTAAAACGGAACAAGCAACCAACCAAATATCTATTTAGAAAGCGTATCATGTTCCGTTATGGAGTTTACCACTGCAAATATACGATTACACTCATAAGCACCATTACATACAGTATAATCCACGGTTGATTTTATAGTTATAACTTATGCGTTCGTGTCTTTAACTTTGTTTCTTCACATTCCACAAACAATGATCAGTGTATCCTATCTACCCGGTAATGATTCTACTTTTTATATATGCCGTAAACTTCATAACTATATATATATATATATATATATATATATATATATATATATGCGAGTGTGTGTGAAAATATTTTCGGGGGGCGTTCTTTGCATTTTCATTTCCTATCCAATAGAAAATTTGAAAATTTGTTTACATAGAAAATAATTACACGGTTTCAGTACATTACTTTTTGTTTCGAAAACATAAAATCTATTTTTAAATGTATAAAATATACTTTCTCTTAATTAAATCTAGACCTACGGGCTACAACATAGGCTTAATAACTTCTTTCAGCTTATTTTATACTTCAAATTCAAACTATAGATAATTATATAGACACTAAAATAATTGCTAAATGTTATAAAACCAAAGAAAAATATGTATTGTGTGTAAAAATTTTATATTAATTACCATTGTTAGGACCAATGCCTTCAAACACTTCACTCGTAAATAATAAATAATAATGGTAAAATGATTCGGGATAACATAAATAAATGATAAATGACGATTTAATGACCCAAGTTTGGGTCGCGACCCAGAGGTTAAGAAACCCTGTATTAGGCCATAGAGTGGTTTTCACAACCTTTTTTTGTGCTGGCGACCACCTATTGACAATGAAAATTTGTGACCCCTCTTCCCTAAATTATGATGCAGCACATACTTGAACTGCAAGAACAGCCCCTGAAGTATTTCCCATGTGACTATAGAAAGGTGCTAAGAAATGGATACTTAATCCGTTCAATGGTGGTAGAGCCTAACGAACTTGTGGGAAACCTACGTGGTAAATTGATTGAACTTTCTTTTGACAAGACCCTGCAATTGTCATTCCCGTCAAAACACGCGTACATTTTGGATAGTATACGGGAAAGTGAATATCCAGAACTGGTTTTCAAGCAAGGGCGGATCTAGGGAAGGGGGATCGGCGACGTCGGGATCCCCCCCCCTCAATTTCTTGCAAGTGCCCTATTTGAATGATCAATGCTGTGTATGCCTCTAAAAACAATTTTTGTTTTTGTAAATAGATCATGGTTATTTTATTCAAATTCTATTTTGAGTCTTTATCTGTATACATAGTACTTCCAAATTTGTAGTTGCAGTGATTTTCTTGGGTGCCCTTAGTACTGGTGCAGCCATATCACTATTTATATCTTCATCTTATTCTGATAGTGCTTTTAATTGGCAAGACATTTGTAACTGTGTGAAAAATTTTCTGTAATAACTGTTGTACCCAAATTAGATTTTTATTTTGTATCATATTTGAATGAGACTGATCTAATAAAACAATACAATTGATTTTACACTCGCTCATTGGTGGTCTGTTTTAAGAAAAAACTTTAGTACTGTGCCCTTTTTATTTTTTTTGGGGGGTGCCCCTTTTTCTTTGGATTCCCCTTACTGAAATGCTTAGATCTGCCTTTGTGAAGCAGTGAAACTTTTAATTCCATTTGCAACCTCTTACTTATGCAAATCGGGCTTCTTATCAATAGTTACAATTAAAACGAACCAATGAAATTGACTGTATGCTACTTTGTATTTAATCTATCCAACTGAATAAAAAAAGATTAACAAATTCAAAGCAAGTACAGACAGTGCTGTGCCCGCTAATTCCTAAAGTTAGCGTCGCTAACGCTAAAATTTAGCGCCGCTAACGGTAACGGTAAGCATTTCAACAGTTAGCGCCGCTAATGCTAATTTTTTCAGAAAAATATTTTCTGCTGGAGTCCCTGCTCAATGGTGATGCAGGTTCTTTCATGGATGCCAGTATTGCTGGCTGTTGTATCAAAACGAAGACCAGCATTCCAGTTTCGTATGCCATTCCATTCCTCTATTAACTGTAATACTGCTCTACCCATCTTGACTCCCGTACCTTCCACCAGTTAAGGATTCCTAGGAGTTTTTCTATATTTCTACCCGAGGCAACAACAGCTAAACGGTCAGATTTTCCTCCATCAGAATTGGGGAGTAGCTTTCCACGAAATGTATAATGAGAGGAGTTTCTGGGTTAAATGTTTTATTTCTTTATTTAACTTAGCTCTAGATTTCAGTCTTGATCTTTGTATTGATGATTCTGAGAGGGTAAAACCTCCTTAATATCAACTCCAGCTGCCTGGAGAGCAGGAGTAACTATGTGCATTGCTTCTCTTAAAGATGTATTTGTAAGATCCAATGCAGCAGAGAACCTAGGATCGTTGATTATTCGCCAAGGATTTGGATTTGATATTTGTCGTTTCGAGGGAGTTGAAGTAGAAGGCACGGGATTGGAGATTTTTCGTTTATGGTATTCACTTATGCATGTTTGCTCCTCAGTGTCACTTGATGTAGAATCTAGTCCATCCTTTGAATTCCTTGTCTTTGTTTGCTTTTCATCAGTGTTCATGTCATGTTTTTTTTTTTTCGACACTCATTTTCTGCCTCAGCCTCTTTTCCTTCCTTTCCGTTTTCGCCACGAAAACCTTATCTTGACCAGCCATGTACATTTTTCGCACTTCATGTTGATCTTCCAGAAATTCTCAATCTTCTGCAATCTTTATTAGGCCACTTGCATTTGCACAAGATATATCAGAAAGAATATCAAGCTGTTCTTCAAATGCTTTTGTGTTAGATTCTTGGGTGCTACTTTTTCTATGCTTATTTTTCCCCAAGCATACATACTGGTTATAGATTTTCTTGAATTTGGCGACATTTGTTTTTTGTGATGTTGGTATAATGGCCTTGCTCCACATTATCAACGTTTCATCAACAGTAATTGATGCTGCTTCTGGTAGCGTTTTCTTCTCCTTTTTGATGCCATTGAATAAGCGACAAAGCACTTGTCTAAGTGTTGGAAGCTGATTTCCATCAACATTATTTACCATGACACCAATCAGCCATACTGTGTTTTGCCTTCTAGTTTGTCATTTTTATGGTGAGCCTAAATATACAGTAGTTAACAATCTTATTTGGCAGCAAATTTATCTATCTTTCTGAAACATTATTGTAGTGGGCCTAAATATAGTTAGATAAATTTGCTAGCCAAATAAGCTTATGCAATCTTTATTAGGCCGCTTGCATTTGCATGAGATATGTCAAACATAATTTCTGAAACATAAATGATAGCCATTAGTAACAAGAAAAAGCCATAAATAATACATAAATGAAAACAAAAACTTAGCATTTAAATATTGTGGTGTACACTACAAAAAATGCGAAATTTACCCTATTTCAGTAAACTTCATGTCCTCTGAACAGTCATTTAATATTACTCAATCAACCCTATATTTTATTAGGCATATTCTGAGACCAAACCTCATCAATTGACAGGGTATGCGGACTCAATTTTCAGAATTATTTTTTTGGGGACAGTCTAGCCCCCCAGCCTCACTTACCAAATGATATCTTCGTTAAAACTAACGAAAATATCACGACTTAACCTAACCAATCGTCAAGGGCGTACAGTTGAACTAACCGGGCATTCAATTTAATTTATATATTTGGTACTGTAAGGCAAAAAACAAGATTACATGGGGTCCCTGATCTTCAGGTGAGCCTATTTTTTTTTTTTAAATTTCAGAACAGTCGTACACAGATTTGCCAGTTAGAGTTAACTTAGAGAAAGTAATGATTGAACTTACTGACTGTGAAGAAAAGGCCAGCAAAGTTGTTACAAGCGGTAATGTTGGTCAGTGGCAGAGGATTTTTTTTTTTTTCTTTGAGGCTTTAAAGGATAAAGTACACTCCGATCATTGCCAGTTACCCAAGTTTATGTTGAAAGACTTTTTTCAGCGCTTCACTATACTGAACCTATTAAGAAGTAAAATGAATAAAGAAGTGTTAAGAGATGCGTGTTTTCTTTGTTCATATAAACACATAAAATATCATGATTATACGAATATAAATTAAAAGTTAAAAATTTTTATTCTCGAAAGTTTGTTAAATATTTTAAGAAATACTTTACATTGAAACGTAAGCTTTATTTCCTATTGAAGGGCGTAAGGGAGCTTTTTAATCTTAAATATGAATGCTAATGCTGTTTTATAGCATTTGAGCTATTATTACAGATAGAAAAGAGACATTTTCTTTTATTTTTATCCTTCTTTTCGAAACGAGTTAAAGCTAATATACGAGTAGTACCATAAGCATTAACAATAAGTATAGATATGGAAATTAATTTGATAATAACGTATCGGTGTAGGAATAATATGTTTAGAGGTATGGATTTAGTGTAGGCATAAAAATGAATTTTCGCAATCATACGGACTGGAATAAGCAGATAGGAAGACTATTTCATAATACTCTCTTCTTTTCAGGCTGCCGTAACTCGAACGGTCCCGGCGTAATTTCCTCAAATTTCCCTTGCGCTCGCGAACATATCGCAATTACAAACAATTTGAAGGTTCTATCCTTAAATGCTCCGTAGCCTACGAAATAAAATAAACGAATTTTTTTTCTTTAATTGCTTGTAAAGACTATGATTTAACTGCGATAAATGAATCGTGGCTTAGCACTGAAACACGTGATTTTGTAGAGAAGTATCAAATTAGAGGTTATAGACTTTTTGTTAAAAACAGAATAGGTAGGCGAGGAGGCGGTGTTATGTTGTATATCAAAGATAATATTGCGAACGTTATAGAAGTAAAGCACAGAATTCCAGAACCGATAGATTCGACTATAGCTGATCTTAAATTGAACGATTTTAAACTTCTTGTTGCGGTTATATATAGGCCCCCTAATCAAACAGCTGATACGGACGAAGCGTTATATCGTGAACTAAAGAGAATAATAGGTAGTGAGCAGGGCTTAGTTATGGGTGACTTTACTTGCGCTAACGTGAATTAAGATACAATGCAGGGAGACGCGGAAGGTAATCGTTTAGTTAATTTTCTCGAGGATAGCTTTCTTATTCAAAAGGTTGAAGAACCTACGAGGTTGGACATTATTTTAGATTTAGTAATAACTACGGATGATAGGCTAGTCACAGATCTTCAAGTAAGAGAACCGTTAAGCAATAGCGATCACAATATGGTGGAGTTTGTCCTCTCAGTAAGTCACTCGAAACCAACTAACTCGACTAAAATTCTTAACTTCCAGCACGCAGACTTTGGTAAATTTCGAAATGAATTGTCACACGTCAACTGGGAAAACGTAATGGGGATCTCCAACGCAAAACTAATGTGGGAATCGTTTGAAACAGTATTCAGGACTATAAATGAGGATTGTGTACCGTACAAGATTAAGCGTGCGAAAGTAAACAATAAAGAGTAGAGATAGGGTTCATAGGCTACACAAGTGCGATAAAGACAATTTGTGGTTACGAAACAACTACATATCTCTAAGGCGTGAAGCGAAAAGTGTAATAAAAAAGTCCAAGCGCAAATTTGAAATCTCCATAGCTCGTGACGGCAAAGAAAACCCCAAGCGATTCTTTCAACACGTCAACGATAGGAATCCAGTAAAAAGTGTCTTGGGGCCGTTGAAAAATGTTAACGGAGAGCTAGTTTCTGAAAACAAGCAAATGGCTACCTTGCTAAACGAATTTTTTACGTCAGTTTTTACTATAGAAGATGTAACGAATGTCCCTACGGTCATAGACATAATACCTTTTGATAATGGTAATACTCTGGATAATATTGTGGTTAGTGAAGGGGAGGTAATGCGCTATATTGATAAAATGAAAATGTGTAAATCACCGGGGCCGGATTCCATATATCCCAGACAACTAAAAGAATTAAAAGAAAGCACTGTTGTGCCGCTAACAAAGATTTTTAATGTGTCTATTTCAGAGGGGTGCGTACCAGATAATTTCAAGTTAGCAAACGTAACACCTATCTTTAAGAAAGGCGATAAAGCTGCGGAGGGAAATTATAGGCCAATCAGTTTAATGACTGTTGTAGGTAAGCTACTGGAATCAATAATTAGGGATCGTATAGTCGAACACTTAGAATTCCATAACTTAGTTAGAAATACGCAGCACGGTTTTAAGCGAAACAAATCTTGCTTAACTAATCTTTTAGAATTTTTCCAAAGCGTGGTTGAAGTTTACGATAGTCATCGGGCGGTTGATGTAGTGCATTCAGATTTTCAAAAAGCGTTTGACACCGTACCACACAAAAGACTCATTGAAAAAAACTAGGGCTCATGGAATCAGGGGTGTAGTAATAAATTGGATAGAAGAGTGGTTGCGAGGTAGGAAACAGGGTGGTCGTTGATGGAGCGGAATCGTGTTGGGCTAATGTAGCGAGCGGCGTTCCTCAGGGTTCTGTATTGGGAGCCTTGCTTTTCCTGATATATATTAACAATTTAGATGTCGGCCCAGTCAGTACAGTTTCAAAGTTTACGGATGACACGAAGTTGGGTGGGAGGGGGATTAATGATGAAGATATAGGTAAAATCCAGGAAGATCTGAATAAAATCGTTGATTGGTCAGTCACATGGCAAATGAGATTTAACGTCGATAAGTGCAAAATTCTACATATAGTTTCGCGTAATGGTAATTTTGCGTATAGTATGTCAGGGAAGGAGTTAGCAAGCGTAGAGCAGGAAAAAGATTTAGGAGTTATAGTCACAGGTGATTTAAAAGTGGCGAAACAAAGTACAGCAGCGGTCAATAAAGCGAACAAAGTGCTAGGTTTTATTGCTCGGAATTTTGAGTACAAATCGCGCGATATTATTGTTCCTCTTTATAAATCATTAGTTAGATCCCATTTGAAGTACGCGTTCCAATTTTAGAATCCGTATATGCGAAAAGATATAGACAAAATCAAAAGAGTTTAAAGACGAGCAACTAAGATGATTCCGTCGTTTAGGTCAAAGTCGTACGAGGATAGGCTTAAGGAGTTAAAATTGAGTACACTCGAGACTAGGAGGCTAAGGGGTGATCTAATCCAGGTTTTCAAAATTATGTAACCTAGATAGAGAGAGCTTTTTCGAAATATCTCAATATAATAGGACTAGAAATAACGGGTGTAAGTTGACAAGCCGAAGGTTCGAGACAGCAGTTGCCAAAAACTTTTTTACGCATAGAATAGTAAATAGGTGGAATAGTTTGCAGGTAGAAGTAATTAGTAGCACGTCTATAAACATGTTTAAAAATCGATTAGACGCAGATGTTGACAGATTGGGTATAGTTTAAGGTAGTAAAATTAAGGCTTTGCGGTTCGGAACCCACATAAAATTGTAGGTCCTCTCCGCCACCACGGAGGACATGCACAATACACAATTACGAACACAGTTAGGTAGACCAGCCATGAGTGGATCCTAGGTTCTTTGTTGGTCTGAAACATTATAACATTATATTCGAAATTCCTGTTTCTTGTTGTCAAGCAGATGTTTCTTCGTGGGAGTAAAAATAGATTGTAGATTTTTTGCTATAAGCCTATTGTAACTTTTACGAATTTGTACAGTAAATGGGAATCTGACTTGGGTGATCTATAGCTCAATAGGCCTGAGTGGCTTTATGTTGTCCATACGTAATATAATGTAACTTAATAACTTCACAAACACGTACGCGCATCTCCGCATAAGCGAGACATCGACTTTTTTAAATCTATACATCTAAACTCTAATTAATCAAATCTAATTTAATCTAACGTAACCCTAGGGCCACTAAACCGAGAAGGCCGTGATAAGAGTTTCGGATACAGTTAAAGGCTCGAAGTGTGGTTTCTGCCAAGTCATTAAATAGTGAGGTACTTGCTAATCTAGCTTAACCTAACCTAATCAGGACCAACATATATTTTTTTCGATAATAAAAATGTTTCTAGACTTTTTATATAAATCTTGTAATGCTCCGAGGTACCAAAAGTGTAACCTCACAAAAACGTTACCCCACTACATCTGTCACACACTCACTTACGTTCAGTTTACCACACACACACCAGAGCTGGGCACTTCCGCAAACACTTCCGCAAACCGCAAATTCCGCAATTGCGGAAGTATGTTTTTCGTTTGCGGATTTGCGTTTGCGGCAAAGTCATCGCAAATTAGTGAATTTGCGTTGCGGAACTAAGACCGCAAACGCAAATCTTTCCGCAAATTTCCCACGTGGCCACTGGCCAAGCTCATGGAGCTCATGGCTCATGGAGGACGAGGAGGAGCTCGTTGCCGCGGCCGGGGTGACTTCCACCTTGCAACTGCCTAACCACCACAGGTGTGCAGCCCACACACTGAACCTGTTGGCGACGGCGGATGTGGACAGAGTTCCCATGTGGTCAACGGGTCTCCGTCCCTGCTTCTCCAGGGTGAAAGCCAAGGCCAAGGCCCACGCCCTTTGGAACAAACAAAATCGCAAGCCGACCACAGCAGCCACCATCAAGAAGGAGCTGGGCAAGAAATTAAAGACCCCCAACGTCACGCGATGGAACTCCATGTATGATTCTATGCAGGTCTTATCTGAACAACTCGACACAAAGCTTGCTCAGGTAAACATGATCTGCCTGCACAACAACATCTCCTCCTTCACCCCGACAGACAATGAGATCATGAAGGAGTACCTCACTGTGATGAAGCCGGTCGCCACCAGCCTGGACAAGCTGCAGTCTGAGAGGGAGGCTTACATGGGGGTCCTTCTTCCAACCCTCTATGTCCTCAGACAAAGGCTGGAGTGCATGAAGACCAAGCCCTTCAAGTATGCCAAGCCATTGTTGGAGTACCTCCTGGAACACCCTAATAGTGAGGAGAAGAGGCCAAAGGGGTTCAAGGGCAGGTTCTCCACCATATTCTCAAACATGGACCTTCTCATGGCGACTGCAATTCACCCCTTCTTCAAACTGCATGTGGTCCGGCACATCAACCCTGGCAATGTCGACGCGACGAGAACGAGGCTGTTGGATGAAATCCGGGAGCACGCTGCCATCGAGACTTCCGGACCCAGCAGTGCCGAGGACGACGATGACGAGGACGAATTCTTCAAGGTGATTTACTGATCATTTTCGTTATTTACATAATCATTAATTCATTATGTAGATTAAAATTTAATTATTTAGTTATAAATTAATGTGTGACTGCACTCTGCGTAGCCTAGTTGTAGTAGTTGCCAGTTACTGTTAGTACTACTCATAGTCTGAGCTCACTCACACTCAGTCATTCAATTTGAACAATTTGAACAATTTCTGACTTGTTAGTTGTTGTTACTGAGTCTGTTAGTAACTTAGACTGTCATACTTAATAGTAAATTACTATTTTTTTTGTATTATTTATTAAATTATTTAATTTATTTCCAGGAGTTGAGGACCTATGGCCCAACGCCAATGGAGAGGGAGACCAGCAACAGCAACTCCAATCGCCTCTCCAACAAGTTGGCGAAAGAGTTGGACAGTTGGTCCTCTGACAAGGAGAAGAACAAGGAGCTGGAACAGAGCATGTTCCCCAAACTTCACCGCAACGCCTGGGTTCATGTTTTCCTCAAGTATAACACGGCCATCCCCAGCTCTGCGGCCGTGGAGAGACTGTTCTCCCATGGGTCAGATATAATGAAGCCCAAAAGGGCCAGCCTGACCTCTGACAACTTCGAACGTCTCGTGTTCATGAAGGGGAACATGGACTTATTAAAACTGGATTTGGCTCAGTTACTGGAGGAGGACGACTGAACTTGTTGACAAAGCCAGAGGCGTACACTTGTAGAGGCTAGAGGGGTTGAGTTGTACAGTGAGTTAAAGTTGTGTACAGTCACAGTGTTAACTTAATTTAACTTGTGTAATGTAATGTGTGTACAGTTACTACAGTTACAGTACAGTCTTCTCTAACGTGTCTAAGTCTCAAAATTTATGAAATTCAAATGATTAAATTTATTATTTAATTTATTTACTGTTTACTTGCAGGAGGTGTTTTTGTTCAATATAATATATCAATATATGTAGTATTTTTATTTCTTCTACAATAGTGATTTATTGTAATAAATTATTTAGCCTTGTTTTTAATAAAAACAAGGCTAAAACATTAAACATTAAAAAGATATAAAAACTTTTTATACCTCTTTAATGTTTTGGATACTTTTTATAGTTAAAAAATTGCAATTGCGGAATTTGCGGTTTGCGGAAGTGCCCAGCACTGTAAAAATTGGAAATATGGTTTGCGTTTGCGGATTTGCGTTTGCGGCACCAAAAATGGCAAGCAGTTTGCGGATTTGCGGTTGCGGAAGGTAAGGTTTGAGTTTGCGGATTTGCGATTGCGGAAGTGATTTTGAGTTTGCGGTGCCCAGCTCTGACACACACACACACACACACACACACACACACACACACACTTCCTCTCTCACCCCATATTTCTTGACTTCCCTTCAACAATTAAATTTAAGGATTTTACTGGATATATTATAATGTTTACAATGCATTACTATAATTTCTTTTCTTTAATTTAGGATCTAAGCTATAATTCATGGAACTGAATTGTAAGAACCAGCAATTATTTATTTAACATGTTTGTATGTAATGAAATAAAACCTCTATCTCTCTCTCAATCTCTCTCTCTCTCTCTGTGTTATATATTATATATAACCTGTCTAAAATTAGCATGGTTTTTATCTTTGCTTGTATACTTCAAGTACCTTTAGGATTTGAATCCTTTTATTGTTTTATAATTCAAGCGTGAACAGTAGTTTACAGTTGCATAAAGAATATAATGTAACAAAAAATTACATGTATGCATGTATGTTCTTTGCAAATTGAGATGAGCTGAAATGAAGACACGATCTGTTTCTAAGAAGCCTATGTTGAATGTTTTCTTTAAAACGTTTTTCCAAAAGGATTAGGCTATAGCCTTATCCTTAATAAAGGACGATAGAATTTAAACTAATAATCTCATTTACCATCCTTCCTTTTAACGATTGAAATTACATTTGCTGATCTAAAGTTTAGCGGAAGCACTTCTTCCGCAAGATATCAATACTGAGCACTCTGTGCTTTCTGCATCTTCTCCAGCCTCGACTCAACCGACTAATGGACGCGGAGAGATGTCGCATAGTGGAGAAGGGCTCACAACAAATTATGGATATGGAGTTTCAGCGTGACAGTTTCAAGATATTTTTCAAAGAATTACTGTTACATTCAATTGAAGAACGGTGGTTGTATTCCCCTAACTAGCCGTTCTATTTCAAATCGTCTGATCGCATATTTTGCTTCTGTTGTGCATTTTTTGACGCGCGTTTAAGTGCCTTTTCGAGGGGGCGTTTCAATGCATGGCAAAATCTTTCACGTTCACTGAAGCAACATAAACATTCAATAATTTATAGGAAAACATGGAGAAATGGCGAAGCTTACTGTCAGTTGTACAAAATAAAAGCGGGCGTTGACAACGTCAGCATGCAGATAATTTTACTTCAGAGGAAATGCTGGAGATTTGTTATGACACCTGGCTGAAAGGAATTTGGCATTTTGTGGGACAACAGAAAAGCTCCATCATCCGCACAATGGTAACTTTGAGACAAATTGAATTGCTAACAAAATTTTATTGTCATAAGCGAGCATACTGAATCAATGGATATCTCATATTGTTATCTCAGCAAGGACAGCTAGAACGAACTCATTGTTAGAGTCGATAATCGTGTGCTGCAGGCAATTGTGAAGAAAATTCATGCGCCAAATATTTTGAAATTATCATGGACAGTTTATCCGATGTCAATTACACCAAGAAGTTGTCAGTAACTAGGGCGGATCTAAGATTTGCTGGAGGGGGGTTCGGTACGAGCGCCGAAGGCTTCTAGGGGGGTCCGGGGGCATGCTCCCCCGGAAAATGTAGAAAATTAAGGCTCTCAGAAACGCGTTTTTAAGCAATTTGCGGGGTGTTTGTTAAAGTTTATTAGCTTTTAATTATATTAAAAAAATTATATAAGATTTAGCTTACTTTAGTTTTTAGTCTTAACCGTAAAATATATCAAAACAAGAAAAGTGGTTTTCTGTGAGTCAGCTTGTCCTACAACACGTGTTTCTACCGGTATCACTGCGAATCCTCTTTGCAGTCGGTGTAGATTGTCTTTCTTCATCACTGTCAAAACGAGAGAGAATGAATTTAATATGAGCAATCGATTAGTAACTGTAAGTAGTTTTTAAAGTCATTGTTTTAGTTTACAATACAATTACTAACCTTGCCACTGACGTGGGATGGACCAACTTGATGGACCAAAAAATCGGTCAATTTTTGGTTGCTGTTTAACTCTTCTTGACATTAAAACCGAAAATTCTATTGAATAAATACTTTGAATGAATATTGCTTTTTGGACTTTTGAGTATTAAAGTAAGACAGGGTCAACTAACGATCCGAAACAAAAGGGTATATTGCATGCTTTTAGTGTTGTTTGTAAAATAACTTGTATGTTCAGTCAGTTAGCTTTGGGAGCGGGGCTTTCTGGTTTAGAGTGGTTCTGGTTTAGGGGGGGGTTCGATCGAACCCCCCGAACCCCTCCTGGATCCGCCACAGAGTAACACTCCACATAGTCACTTGCAAGCTGTGTGAATGTGTAGTAATATTTAAGCATTTTGTCATTTATTTAGTGGTGAATGAATACCGCCGGGAAAGGTCTGTTGGCTCACCTAGAAAATCTTAACATCAACATCACTGACTGCAGAGGGCAGTCAAATTATAACGGCAGTAACATGGACAGGCAGCGAGATTTACAAAAGCAAGTAAACTGATACGTTTCTTGGTGTTCTTGAGCGTATTTAATGCTTATTCAATTCTTCTACGCAACGATGGTCTATCCTCAAGGAAAACGACCCCAGGTTTACTAAGTCGTCCAACATTCAATGGGAGTGTTAGTGACAGTACAGGAGTATTTCGCTAATCAACTTTGGTCAAATATGGCAACAACACTATTCAAATAAAATGTTATATTGTTTGTTTACTACTTCTGCCGTAAAAACAGCGAAGTTTATATAAAAACTTAAAATATACCCAAAATTACATAAAAAACCACGTTAAAACAATAGCATACAAGAGAAATATTGGCGCAAATGCATTTCTCAAAAAATACATATATTAATTACCCGATACAGAAAATATAATTCCTTTCTCCATCTCCCACTTGTAAACAACGAAGAGGTCATAAAATTTTAATTTCGTTAATCATGCTGCTGTAGAGAGATGTCACAGCCTCTGAGGTTGAAAGTATCAGAAAAGCGATATGATCGCAAAGATCTATTTTCTACATCACCGTTTGGTACAACGTATTATTCCAGATCAATAACGCGAGCAAACTGCTTCAGAGCTCAAATGTATCCGTGTTGATTTAAGAAGCAAGACGTTAGCAGTGCTAAAGTTACTGCAAAGCTAGAGGAAAACAAATTCGTTTTCGCTACAGTTGATGGACGGGATATAGCGAAGTAAATGGAGGTTGAAATGCCATTCCCGAGGAAAGGGGAAAGTAAAGAAGACACTTCGGTTATAAAAACGATGAGAATGTAACAACGCCGGAACTAAAGTCTCAACGAGAAATTTTCTATCCACTTCTTGACATAGCGATCGACAGAGTCAACGAAAGATTTGCTCAGCTCGAGTAGTTCTACGTTTAGTTTATTAAACTTCAAAATGAAGGAATTTGTGGACAGGAACATTATTGAAATGAATGCGGTCAATTTGCGCCAAAGATAGGTGACGTCGATATGGATGATATGGGATCATACATTAGTTCCGCTGTTTGAGCTTTCCCAACCTCTGCTGCTTCGTCTCCCAGGGGTACAGGGGTACGTTTGACTACATCTTTAGAAAGAATGTGGTCGATCTACATTCGAATGTGGGTATACTATTTCGTGTAATGTTAACCGTTCCTGTAACCGTTGCATCCGGCGAAAGATTCTCACGAAACTCGGAACTATTTACGTTCGACGAAGTTCTAAGAGCGCCTATCTGGGCTTATCGAGCATTCTATTGACCCAGAGGCATCATTTGGGAGGGGGACCGTGAGGGGCGGTCGCCCCCCCCCAAGCTCACCAGGGAGGCCTCCAAGGCCCTCCAAATGATAGTTTCTTAAAAAAAAGGCACCTAATATTTTGTGGATTACCAATATAATGAACTGCTTAGTTTAAAAACTTCAGAATTTGAAAATAATAAAATTACAAAATTAGGACAAAAAAAAAAAGCTCTCTCAGAGTAACGTCTGACGTCATGATTTATTGCTTAACTTAATTTGATAGTTAACTGTAAATAACCATTCTCGCTGATACCATTTAATCATTCTTGTTTATATTAATTTGATTGTAAAGTACATTGAGAGTAGCAGTTAATAAATTTTGACATGCGCTCTCTCACTGCCTTCTTCGCCCACCCCCCGGCAAGCCAATATGAAATGACGCTCCTGCATTGACCATGTCATTACTAGAACAATGAACTACTAAGAAATAATCTACGGCTTTGCGGGTGCTAAGGCCCAAAAACCTCGGTTCTAGTCTCGTCTCGTTTTTGCTTCCGCTGGGGACGAACAATTGCATTGTATCCGTAGCATAAATTCAGCTAGGAGTACTTGGGTTCGGATATGCCTTGCATCCTGGTCCGTGGGGGTAACGCATCCCTAATTAAGGTCCAGTAATGATTGAATATCATTCCCTATACCAGTTTTATCATACTATAATCACAAAACATTTTGGGAGTTTCTTTATCTTGAGTCATTTAAGTTTTTGAGAGACTTATGAAATGGTTTACTATTTAAATTAAGTAGTCTGATTGAGGCGCTTCAGACGCCAAGCTACCAAGCGCCAAGATTAAAAAACAGAAAAATGCAGTTAGAGTTTGTTAACTTGCCAAATGCCAAAACTTTTGAACCTATAACTACAGTATATAGTATATTTGATTGATTTCGATCATGCATACAGGTCCACAATATGCTCCCCTGACTCACCCACGGGATAGAGGAAGGGTGGGGGAATATAGTGGTATAAATAACTCAATTCTGGCCCCACTGACGCTTGGAAGGTTGTGGTCCGCAGCGCCTCAATTATTGTACAACATTTTAGAATTTTCTAGTTCATAGGTTGGATAATTTAGATTTCTCTTCCTCATAACAACTTACCCTATTTGTTTATTCCATCATTTAGGCTCCTCATTCGCGTTATAACTCTTTCCCGTCTTAAAGAGTCATTGTTAATGAAAAAAACTATACATGTCAACGTAGTTTTATTCTCTGCAATGAAAACGTACACAGCGACAAAATTAAAACTAGAGAATGTTAATTTTCGAAGTTGTGACATCGCTTACGTTCGTTACTTTCTGAACTTGACTAAGATTTTCTTTACAAAATAAAAGGACACGAGTGCACCCTTTTCTTTCTATTCCCTCCTTAACCCTTTGCCTGTCCCGTGCATCACATGTGATACATGCATCACATATGATACACAGAGCGCATCATAAATAATATTTAGTGTGATACATTCTATGATCACATATTACCCACCAACTAAACCAAATAAATCTCCTATAACCAAAAGTCTGAAAACAAGCATGGACGTTTGGACCAAACTTATGAAAATGCTTTGGACAGGCAAAGGGTTAAGAAATGTATAACCTTTAACATGAATATAACAAGATTTCGTGTACATTGTATATAACAACCTCTTGCCTAACTTATCTATAGATTATATTATGGAATTTACATGTATATAATTCCGAGTGATAATTATGTAAAATCAAAGAAATCTGAACTGAAACTGGATAGGCGAACGTGTATTAACTCTTATTTTATTCATTATTGTAACCAAACTCTATATGCCACATACTTCAGCAGACTGTACTAGTGTTGTCATTTTGTGGATATGAAAAAATAGATTCATATCCTTGAATGTAAGAGAAATCCTTTTAAGCCACGAAAAATACGATATGCGTGGAATAAGATTAATGTACAGAAAAAGATCTTTCCAATCAAAAAAATTTTAAAAATAAAAACTAATTTTGAGAAAAAAAAATCAGCGTATAAATTTGTTTAACTTCACATCTGATACAATTCTGCGATATCATACGAGTATTTACATCAATGTACAGAATTTTTACCTCTTAAAAATGACAAAGAAAATGAAAGTACAAGTTTTTGTAAGAAAAATTCCCTCCTCCAGAAAAATTTGTTATATATAAAAATTCGTCATATTAAAAGTAAAATATTGTATTAATTTACTTTTGTAAATGTTGCCTAATTTTAAGTTTTTAAATTAAAAATATTATAAAAAGTAGTCGAGCACATCAACAAATTTATCAAGAACGCTGCTGACTGTCACTTCAGATACGTTTTCGGTGGAGTAATCAATGCACAGATGAAATCTACCTCTGAATGTATAAAAGGAAATTTGCATAAAACAACATCCATGAGCTGTATTTACCCGGTCCATCCAAGTTGTCAAGAAGTTGTTCCTGTTTTCTGGAATTAACAAATCCATATTTCCCAAGTTGCACAAGCTATAAAAAGAGATCGGACGTTTTTCCTCGCTCGACTGTTTATCACTGGTTTTTCTCTCTTCCATTAGTAATTGCCTCATGGCTTCTTGTTTAAAGAACATATCCTTCGAAAGCATAGACGCCAGATTCTCCTCGATGGAGTTTGATTGATTCCAAATGTCGCTAAGAATGATTTGTTTAACTATTGTATATTGCAAATAAGGAATCATGTGTAATCCAGAAGAAAACAACATATCTACTCCTTCGGAATAAAAAATCCACTTCGCATTTACCACGTGCAGAACTTTCATTAACAACGCTTCTTCTTCATACCCATTATCTCTCGCGATTGTCAACAAGATCATATTTAGAATCGAGACTATCGTGGTGTATATCGAAACATTTTTCACATTACACAAGTCAACGAAGTCAATAGTGTAACTTTCGGTTAAACATCTGTAACTAGATCGGAACTTCAGATTTCGATTATCCCTTTCTTTTAAAGGAAATAAATATTCCGATTTGTCGTATCTAATGATCGTTTTATATTCATTAAAAATGGTGGTCTTCAGTTCAGTGTTATTAAGAAGCGCGGCTTTATAATGAAGTATTCGGACTTCAATTTTATGGTCAATGTCGTATGCATCAAACTTAGAATAATCCTGAATGGAACGGCGTGATCCTAAAATGCGATCCAGAATGTCTAAATACAAGTTGCACATAACTGCGCAAGAGTAATCATCTATAATGCCAGTATGAAAGCTAATATACAAGTGATAGATATGAGAGAATTGAGATTTAAAGTCAGGGTCCCACGACTCCTCTAATTTACTGCTCTGAAGGTAATGCAACTGCCATGATGGACCATCTTTTGTAGAGTATTCCTTGTTCGTTACTCGTTGAATAATATCAGAATATTTTGTTTCTTTCACAATCTGAAAAATTAGAATTATTTATTCAAATAATTTAAACTTAGAGAGAGTTTACGAAATAAAAATGCAGATCCGACTCCAGCACACTACTAAGCCAACATTCGTAGCTTCGTGGGTAACAGTTTCCCTCTAAAAAAAGTGAAGACATCGAAGTCGTGGGTTCGAATCCCAGTGATACTGATAATAATGCAGGAGTTAGTACAATGGGCTGCATTAGTTGGCCTAAGCGGTGTGCCAATTTCTGACCCTCCAACTGCTTATTAATATAGTGCTAAATAAATACCTATACACTATATTTTTTTTTTTTTTTTCCCTTCTTTAACTTACCGCCGATTCGTATCAAAAGAAAGCGTACATATCTCCGCGAGGCAGTGGGTGGATGGTGTTACTGAGTTGGGGATGGTAGACTAGGGGGTGAGAAAGGGTCAGTTGCTGGATAGATGGGTAGGTGGGGTATGGTCTTAGACACGATGGAGCAGATGGGAGTGAGTGAGGAAAAGGAAAATCGCTTCCGCTGAAAAGTGGGGCCTTCGGCGAGTATGGAGCGTAGACGGTCGGGTATAGGATTTCCGGACAAGAGAGGGAAACACCTGCAACGAAGAGCGACAGGTTTGAGCATTCGACCAGGAGATGTACGACCGTGATAGGGGCATGGCAGGTAGGGCAGAGCAGGGCTGGCGAATTAGCCATAAGGTGTCCATGAGTGATGCGGGTGTGTCCCCTAGGCGGAGACGGGCTAAAATCACTTCTTTATGGCGGGACCGGTGGAATGAGGAGGCCCAGTATCCTAATTGTGGCTTGATCTTGTGGAGTTTGTTTTGTGTGGCCTGGTCCCATTCCCGTTGCCAAAAGGAGCGGAGTCGGGAAGAAGTCGGGAGGAGGCCGACATGTGCCTGGACCCAGCAGAAGGCGATTGTCTTGTGTCTGAAGTAGGGGTTAAAACCGGTATTGAAATACCGGTATTGAAGAAGTACAAATAATACCGATATTATAGGTTTTCGGTATTGACAAAAATTGCTATTGTGAAATTTAGGCAATTTAGTCCTCCGATAGGCAAATAAACTGTTTTTGGAGGATTCGGAGAAAAAAAAAGTTTCGGGGTATTTTGCAGCTAACCTCTTTTTTTCGTTTTCTATCATATATCTATCTATCTATCTATCTATCTATCGATCTTATGAACCAGATTTATCGTGTTCTAGGAGACTTTAATAAAGTAATGCTTTAAAACTGTAACGTATTTTGTCAATTTTTTTCGCTTCAAACGTTTTAGATACGTTCAAAAACGTATGCACACGATTTCAAATCATCGCGTTCCCAAATCCCAATGCATCGTTCTTTCTTCTTACATTTGTCACTTGGATTTTCAACATTTTACAAATAACTTTTGCGATATTCTTATATGAAGAAAACTTTTAAAACTAATATACCCCTTCAAACTTATGTCAAGAAAATCATTAGCGTGGAACTATTTCTATCTACCCCAGTAGTTGTATAATAATATGCTAAAAAAAAATTCAAATAATATTTTTATTACAATTTAGTAATTTACTGTATAAACTTTTTCGAATAGAATGCCATCTATTTGGAGTTGGGTCATTAATTTATAGTAAATATGGTGAGTACTGCAAGTCCCTCAGACTTGTGGGAGGGTTGGTAGGGTGGCACCATAATAAATCAAAATAAATTATTTTTTTCATAATACCGGTATCAATACCGGGATTAGCATAATTGCCTCCAAATACCGGTATTGAAAATTTTCGGTATTATGCAAGCACTAGACTCTGAAGGCTGTTAAAAAGTGGAAGGTTTGCTGGATGGTACAGACGAGCGGATGAGGAGGGTTAAATGTCTCTAGGAGAGAAGTGCGCTTTGGGTATCTGAATAAATAACGAAGGAGCTGGCAAAGGGGGTGCGCACAATGTCGAGGGCCTCCATAATCGCGAAGAGTTCCGCCGAGAAAACGGAGGCCTCGCTGGGTAGGCTGACGCCTCGAGAAAGCGGCTGGGACAGTATCACCGCTGAGGAGGCCGCACCAGCCTCCGAGCTGGAACCATCTGTATAAATGTGACTGCGTCCGGGTTTTGGGTTGCGTGTTTTCGGAAGTGTGACCTGTATACCGTAGCGATCGTGGTAGTCTTAGGTAGGGCACACAGGTCTCTGCAAAACTTGATAGGGGTGAGGAGCCAGGGGGGGGGGTAGATGCTGTATGAAATTGGGATAACTGAGGGGGCGGGCATGTAGGAAAGTCAAGCAAAGAGCAGACCGCTTCAGTGAAGTGCCAGCTCCGTTCCTGGGGTGAGAGTTCAGACACCGCCGTGCACAGAAGCGAAGAAGGTAGCCTCTGTGCACGGATGTATGTCCTCATGAGGAGCAGACCCCGTTGGAGGGCGAGGAGGTAATTATAATCTACTTGGAGGCTGGGGAAGAGCGGAGGCACCTGTGGCGAGGCAGAGGCCCCTATTAGGTACTGGGTCCAGGATACGGAGGCAGGCGTTGGAGGCTGAACCATATACTACACTGCTATAGTCCAGCTTCGACTGCACCATGGAAGTGTAAAGGCGAAGGAGAGAGCGTTGGTCTGTGCCCCATGTAGTGTGGGAGAGGATCTAGGAGCAAGAGGACGTCGGAGGGATTGTTTCAGGTGTCTGAAATGGGGAACCCAGTTGAGCTGTCGGTCCAGTCATGCTCGGAAATCGTGTGGAGGGTACCACCGCAAGAGGATTGCTGTATAACGTGACAGAGGGGACAGGAAGGGTTGAGGGTCTTCTGTTGAAGAGCATACACTTGGTCTTCGGGGTGGAGAGGCGGAACCCTACCGACGTCGCCCACCTTTCCACCCGGTAGATGGCGAGCTGAATTTGCCGTTGAACGACGGATGGCTCCCGCCCTGCGAAGTAGATCGCAAGGTCATCCGCGTAGATAGAAGAACGGATGGTGGGTGAAAGGCATTTTGAGACTGTTCATAACTATGGAAAAGCATAGAACACTGAGGATGTTTCGCTGTGGGACCCCCTCCTCCTGCACAAAAGTGTGTGAGAGGATTAAGCCCACCCGAAATTTAAAGTTTCGGGAGGAGAGGAAGCCCCTGATGAAGGTCGGCAGGGCTCCGACGAGACCCAGATTTTGGAGCTGAAGAAAATTGATAGGACGAACTGTCCAGTGTCGAAGGCATTCTGTATGTCTCGGCTGAGGAGCAGGAGGGGACCAGTGGTGGAGCGAAATTGTCTGAAGCCGGACTGGGAAGCCGGAAGGAATCACTGTTTTCAAGGAAGAAGGATAGTCGCGTAGCGGCCATTTTTTTCGAAGACTTTGCAGGCACAACACGGTAGGGCGATTGGTCTGTAGTTTGTGGGATCGAGGGAATCTTTGCCGGGTTTGGGGATAATGATTACGTGGGCCTTCCTCCACCGGGAGGGGAAGGTGCCCTCTCTCCATATGCGGTTGTATAGGTCTAGTAGGAAAATTTGTAAGGTAGGGTGGATGTGCTGAATCATGCTGTACGGGATACCGTCCGGGCTGGGACAAGGGGATCGTCGAGAGGCCAGTGCCGCCTGTAGTTCACGCATGGTGAACAACCGATTGTAGGTGCTGTCTAGGAATAGTGAAGAGGAGCTATTGCTAGGGGCGGGTACGAGGGAACTGTCTGCGGAGGAAGAAACGGCGGCGAAGGTAGAAGTTAGGTGGTTTGCCACCGATTTGGGTTCGTATAAAAGTTCGTCGTTAGTCTGGAGGACAGGGGTCGGGAGGGGACATGTCGCCTCTCGACGCCCCGTAGCTTCTTCCAGATGGTAGCCGAAGGACACAAAGGCACGCCAAGAAGCACGGCGCGCTTTTTTAATTGTACGGCGGGCGATGGCCCTGGCCCGTTGCATCTCCGTGCAATGGATGGGGAGTCGCGTACGGTAGAAGCGTCGAGTAGCCTTCTTGGCGCGTATGGCTCCGTGCACTCTGGGGTCCACCAAGGTACCCGTCAGGTGTGGGGTAGGTGGAGGATCATGGGATGTTAGTGCACGCAGTCGCTACAACGACTGACTCGAAGTATCCGATACACTCGTCGGAGGATGGGAAGTGGGCAATCGTAAGGGTTGTGTATATATATTGTCGTGGAAGCGGGACCAATTAGCTTTGGCAGTAATCCATTTTTCCGTAACCCGAACGGTCTGGTCGGGCCAATTTAGCGTGAGTTCAACAGGGAAATGGTCACTTCCATGGTGGTCTTGAAGGACTTGCCATTGAAATCTAGGAGGGCATCGGTCGAGACGAAGGACAGGTCTACACAGGATGGAGTGCAGGTGGTGGCATGGTAGAATGTAGGAAAGCCATCACTGAGGCACTCGAAGGAGAGCTCGGTCATGATAGTAATCAGGGGTCTGGGCCATATAGGTGGTGTGTGTGTCTCCCCACAAGGGGTGGCGACTATTGAAATCGCCTTGTAATAGAAAGGGCCTAGGAAGTTGTTGTACCACCTCCACCAGGTCATCGTGGGAAACGTGAGTGTGGGGAGGGAGGTATATTGAACAGTGTACTGTCTATCCAGGGAAAGCCGGGTAGCAATCACCTGTAACGGGGACCGGAGAGAGATTGTGGAAGGGGACTGCGTGGTGTAACGAGAATGGCAGCCCCCCTTCGAGGAGACTGGGTGGTGATATAGGAATATATAGTAGGGAAGGGTAAGGGCCTGGTCCCCAGGATTAACTCCTGGAGGCAGACAGACACACACCGGACGGGACGTGGCAATCGCAAATATTCCTATGCAGTTCCAATGTACTATTGTAGTTTTCGGGGATCCATTATTCGATGGGGGATGGGTAAAGGTGTAGGTGCTAGGGGGTTGGGTTGTGAAGGGAGATCTGGGGTTCGCGAAGGCGAAGGATGGGTCAGGAGTATAGCTGGCTATCGGCCGTTCACCAAAGAAGGAATCGGTTGGCCAGTCGACCTCAGCGGAGATTGCGGGGTCGAATCTGCCGAGCGAGACTGGAGGCGTGGATCACAGCAGCTAAGAGAAAGTCGTGGGCTCAGAGGATGAGAAGTTTCTTGGTGGGCTTCTGTGTTCGGGCCAGGAGGGGCGCTTTATTTTCCATAGTGGCATCTCCCAGCCTGTCTGGGTTCTCACGGCGGACCCTGGTGGCGATAGAAGGTACCAGAAGGATCGGGCCGGTGGGAGGGAGGACGTGCTCAGGGCAGGGTGGCTAACAGGGAGGGGGTGGAAGGAGATGAACCAGTGTGTTATCGTGGAGGGGTGGAAAAAATGGCACCAGGAGGCAAGGGCAGATCCATAAGACTCATGGGCGCGGCCGAGCTCCTCTTGGCCACACCATGTAGTTGCACCAGAGCCGCATCCACTGGATCCTCGGGGAAGAGGATGTTGTCCACATTGGATCTCGTCGTGGGAGGCGGGTCATGTAACTCGGCTACTATTGTCAGAGTCTGTGGGGATAGATTAGAGGGACTTCTGTGGTTGGGTGATATGGTCCTCGTAGACGAACTAAGGGGTGAAAGGGTCCGAGCCGTCTTCTTAGATCTGGGGGAAGAGGGAGAGGCCTGTTGAAAGGCCGGTGTGTGTCTGGCGACTCGCTCCGGCGTCTCTGCCTCGTCGGCTCACCCCGGGCGTTAGGTTCGGGTGTGTGCAGAGTGCTGGGAGGGCAGGGTTCGAGGTGGACGGGGCCTGGGTGTCCTGGTTCCAGATTCCTGGAGAGTCTGTAGCAGGTGAAGAGAGGCAGGAGGTCGTCGGGTCCAGCGAGGACTCCCTTTGGGAGGGATGAGCAGCAGTGGTCGAAGGGGGTTCGAGCGGCAGACCAGGGCGGCGTGCCGAGTGGACAAAGCCGAGGACAGCGGCATAAGATAACCCCGGCCTCACCTTCCGACTCCGCACCCTGTTTCGCGCCTTTCGGAATTTAAGGAATTCCGCTTCCTGCAGGCCTCGGACCTCCTCCTTGAACTTGAAGAAAAGGCATTCGCGGGATGAAGAGGGGTGTGCGCCTTCGCAATTGGAGCGTGTTGAGGCACTTGTCTGGGTGAGTGATTTCTCCGCAACGAACACACAGTTGGTGCCGTTGTCGGCAAACTGAGCTAACGTGTCCGAACTTGTTGCATTTGAAGCAACGGGTCGGGTCTGGGATGTATGGGGGACAGTGAACTCGCATGACGTGCGGTCTCCCATACCACATCCCATACAATACGGTCGGGAGGGACTAAGGTGTTGAAGGTAAGAAGTAGGCGCGGAGTGGAGGAGGGGGTGCCTCCCTGTCAGGATGTGAAGCGATGGATCTTAGTGACACCCTGGGGTGCGAGGTCCTTCAGGAGCTCGTTCACTGTAATCGATAATAGGCGGGTGGCATAAATAGTGCCATGACTGGTTCAGACGAGGGTGTGGGGAGAAGGACACCGAGCATCCAAGGACCTCAGTGAGGGAGAGTGGCGCATTCGTCTCTGCAGCTGTGTGTGATTTTATGAGGGAGCGAGCCATCCCTCTGTGGTCGCACATCATAGCGGCTGGAGTTGCTGCAGGCTCGGGTCGCCTGAAACGTCAGTTGGTCGGAAGGGACTCAGAGGTAGGCCGGATCACTGAATTTGTGGATACTCGGAAGGGATAGGGAGGCTGTAGAATTGAAGTGGACTGCGATATCCAACGGTCGATAGGATGGACATGAATGTCGACTTCCGCGTCCGCCACGGGGCTCTCTCCATGGGGAGGCGGGCCGACGGCGGGTGATTTGGGGCATACGGGGAGAGTAAGAAGCCGGGTTTTGGAGGCAAGTCTTGGGTGGAACTTAACTTGCCCGAAGGCGGATGAGGTGGGCTAGGGCGAGACCCCTGTTCCAGAGGATATATGTCCATGGGCATGTTCAAGGTACAGGCTGGGGTCGGTAACGGAAGAGGAGAGTGCAAGTGTTCCGCTGCTGGAGGAGGGGCGACCTCCTCAAGACGTGTCTTCCAGTAGTGGAGGACTCGGGGGGAGGGGCCTTGATTGACCACCACCTGAGTTCTAGGACAAGAGGTAATAGTTTCCGTTTGTTATTAATACTGTAGAACACGGACCCAGGGGACACGAGAAACTGCCTACCGATGAGAAAGGGAAGCCGAGCGCAAACCGCAGGGGGCGGGGTGCCTCGTCCCCATGGGACACCCGTCGATTTAAAAACTGGGCCCCGTAATGCGAAAGTTTGCCCCCAAACGACGCAAAGATCCCAGCCCATAAATCCCACCGGCCCCGACACCCAACCATCCACACACTGACCCATTAGGGGCGTCACCTCCGGCGGACAGCTCTGGAGTGGAGACCCGTACACTGGGAGCCAAAGATTTTAGTGGCTCTTAGCCCGATCTCCCCAGTAGCCTGTCCGGCATGGGTGACCCTTCCGGAGGCTAAACCCACGCCGACGTAGCCCACCTACCACAAGGTGGCCACAGGTGGGGGAGATACACTATGTCTGTATTGGATATAGTGGGAAATATACTAATTTTATTCCATTATATTTTTTCTTTTATCTCGCTTTAAAACTATTTTTAGCTCTTCTTCAAATACAATAACTAAAATTGAAAATATGCTGTAAATAAAAGGTTTTATTTTAACTCAAATACAAGTAATAGGAAAAGATGCAATACAGTCAAAGTTTATCTTCGAGCAGACTAGATCGATAACTGTAAAAGTCCTTCTCACCTACCTGTACCTCAAATGCTGCGTGAGTTGGCTCGGAATGCTTCATTATCCACATTTCACCTTCCTGATTTTCCTTTTTGTCGAGGGATAAGTTAATCGTTGGCACTCTTAAAGAAAATAGATCATAAATTATAACAAGGTAATGAAGGACGCACGTAAAACTATAAAGGACAATTATATAAAGCAATTACCTGTTAAAGTACTGCAAGGATTCGACGATGTGTTTTCGCGTTATTTTAGACCTAGAATTTATTTGGATGCAAAAGCATGACGTGTGTCTTTCCCCACTGCTTCTTACTCCGAAAAAACATTCACGATGGGTTGCTTTTCTTTGCCATACGACTGACCCGGAGATACGTTTACCTGTAATTCAGTAGATTACAGAATTTCAGAATAAAATCACCTTTAGTGTTAAAGTTGCTACAGCTTTATTAGACAACTTTAGGCATTAGTAGTCGTTTAAATTGGCGATTTCATCTAATATATTTATAATTTTTACGATTTACAAATGCTCCCAAATTCGTGCCATGATCGATATTCCATATACTATAACCAACTAAGTTCAGTTTTTCTCTCACACACACAATATATCATGGGCGCAAATCGTTATCAAAAAGTAGGGGGTACAATTTGGATATAAAAATTAATGGATTTCTAGTACATATATTTAGAATATCGTAACAAATATTATAATATAATAAAAAATAGTATTTATTCATGTATATGATTCCTCTTATACTAAGAGTTCCTAATAGTTGGGGGGGGGGGGACAATTGATGCTTTGTCCCCGGCCTTCAAAAAGTGGGGGGTACATGTACCGCTACTGTCCCATAGGGATTTGCGCCCATGCACACAAGTGTTATACGTTAAAGCTAACAGAGACTTATTAAACCAAACAAATTAGTCAAATGTTTAAAAAGTTTGTTTGTTTGAAATTTCAGCAAATTTAAAACTACTTAAACTAATCAGAAGCTCATCTTCCTTCTTTACAAAAAGAACCGAAGTTTCATGAAAAAAAATTGTAAAAAAAATGTCAATAGACTTAAAATTATTTTGCTCATTTAATACTTAGACTTTGCAAGGATGGATATTAACATACTATTTTAAAATTAAACAAACCTACTAAAGTACCTCGAAGTAAGACTTTAAAAAAAAAACCGTGTTACGTTCCCGAGACAGTTATAAAATTGTCATACTTATCATTATGATTCCTCACATTTCAAAAGCACGGTTCATTCATAATTGTTATTTTAGGAAAACAACAAATTCTTCACTTATGAAAAATTAAAAGGTTCAATAACAATAATAGGCTTTTAGTACGAGTAATTATATTATTTTTTAAGATGATAATTTTTATGAACTGTAGTGTGTGCTCCAAATTTTATCATATACAGGGTGTCCCATAAGTCCAGTCTCGTAGGAAAATTTATTTTAAATTAAATTTACAACAGTAATACATTAGAACTAAAAAATGTTGGAGCAATCCAAGAATAAGCACCTCAAAATCCCCAATCCAAGAGAAAGCACCCTAGTTAGACCCCAATCCAAATCAAAGGATTTTAACAAAATTAAAAAAAAAAAAATTTAATGTTTACGAAGGATATTGCAATAAGAAAAAATTAGAACAAAATAAAAAAATATTGAAATAAGGTTAACTGAATGCCCGGTTAGGTTAATTTTACGTCCTTGACGATTGGTTAGATTAAGTCGTGATATTTTCATTAAAACTAATGAAATATCACGACGACAACCTAACCATTCGTCAAGGGCGTACAATTAACCTAACCGGGCATTCAGTTAACCATTTTAGAGCAATTAACTATTTTAACTCCATTTTAGTAGAGCAATCCAAGAGTAAGCCCCCTCATTCGACCCCAATCCAAGAAAAGGCACCCTAAATTGATTTGGGGTGCTTTTCTTGGATTGCTCCCAAATGTTCAAATTGATGTCTTGTTTTGGAACCTTTTTTCATGTTGCAGGTAAAATTACATGAAATGACTAATATAGAAGCGAGTTACACTCCTCATGAAAGGGCGGAAATTGTTCTTTTGCATGCTTCTGGCTTTAGCCAAAGAGACAGCTGAAGAATTTCACCGTCGTCATCCCAATAGCTACACATAGTATCAACATGTGCGAATAACAAGGATGACATCAATTTGAACATTGTTTTCGTTCAAATGTGTTACTTTTGTAAATTTAAAATAAATTTTCCTACGAGACCGGACTTATGGTGTGTGTGTTTGTGTGTGTGTGTAGAGAGCAAATACTATTAAGTGAGGATTCGATAAACAATTGGGGGTACATCATGCCCATGCTGCAACACCCCTTCCTGCAAATCATCGAAGTCAAGTCACACGATCTCTGATGCTATGAAGGAAGTTAACCCAAACACCATCAATAAACAATTAAATTGGTAAATATGTAGTTTCGTGCCCTGATTGGCAGAAAGTTGATGATAATTACAAACCAACCTAGAACGACTACTAACCTAGCGTACGCCTAACCCAGGCATAAGATTTACCCTGATTGGGCCCAAGTATGAAATGGGCGGGGTTTCCGACTTTGTAAAAAGTCTGGTGGCCATGAAACAATGTTAACCCTACATAACCATTAAATGATGTTTGAAACCGCGAGATGAGTAAAACCACATTGTAAGTTATCAAAAGCATGTGGTGGGGTGTCTTTCAGGAAGTGCAACGTCAAATGTGTGTAGTAAAAAACAACATTGTTATAAGCATTCGTTACGCTGTAATGTGATTTAACCAAAGGTCCAAAGCCACCGTCTCTCGAGGCCATTAAATAAATAAATAAGTAACGTTGAGTTGCCAGATATTTTTTAATTTGTGCACTAAACTTAACTTAATCACCTGCTAATGTAACCTAATCGGGAAAAAGATAAGGATTACCTGAAGATCAGGGCCCCCAGCCTCAATTACCAAATGATATCCGTTAAAATTAACTAAAATATCACGACTTAACCTAACCAATCGTCAAAGGCGTACAGTAGACCTAACCGGGCATTCAATTTAATTTAGTTATATTTGGTACTGTAAAGCAAAAAACAAGAATACATGGGGGCCCTGATTTTCAGGTGATCCAAAGATAATTTATAGACGAAAATTTCTAACTGCATTTCGACCAAAATAAAGGAATATCGGGATCACCTGAAGATCCGTCACCCCAGCCTTTTTTAGTTTGCTTTATAAGGCTAACTAACGAAAATATCACGACCTGACCTAACCTAACCAATCGTCAGGTGATCCGAATATCGTTGGTCTAACGCTAACATTACCTCTTTTGGGATAGTTTCAAAGCTTTCAAAAGAGAAGGTTGAAAAGAAAAGGTCACTGGTTCGACTCCCGAGTGCTAATTTGAATTTCCAGATTCCCTATTTCAGCAATTACAATAATTGTTACTCTCCTGTTATCTCGGTCCCCAGACTTTTTGCCGAAAATATCGCAACTTAACCTAACCAATTGTCAAGGGCATACAGTTGACCTAACAGGAAAGCACCGGTTTTTCTGTTATTGTTATTGTTATTAATAATCTTTTAAAGTCTCATTATGGACATACAAGAATACGGTTAGGTCAACTGGGATAATCTCTAGGAGCGCTCCATTTTTCAATATTAAACATACACTCATAAAACATATACCATTTGAAAGCTCACATTTTCCTGAGGCTAAAAATGTAGTAATCCAAAAGTATCAAGCAATAAAAAATGATTTAATTAATTGTTTGACGCGTGACGTCATTAACTACATTATAAAGGTTGGCTAAGTTATAAATCTTCAGTCTGTGTTGTAAGATGGTATTTTTGGTAATTGTTACGCTAACCTAACATGAATATGTTATTACATTATCATTTGTATAATTTAGGTCTCGGGGGTACGGGGGCGGAGCCCCCGTAAAGATCACGCATCACAAATTGATCGGTATAGGGTTTTATATTAAACCGTTACTTTTTATTTGCTATTGATACTTTTGGATTACTACATTTTGACTCAGAAAAATGTGAGCTTTCAAATGGTATATGTTTTACGAGTGTAATGTTCAATATTGAAAATGGAGCGCTCCTAGAGATTTACCGGTCAACTGTATGCCGTTGACAATTGGTAAGGTTAAGTTGCGATATTTTCGGCAAAAAGTCTGGGGTCCGGGATAACAGGAAAGTGCCCAATAATTTCCCCATGTCTATCTCGTTGGGGTCTTTGTTCGGATTCTATGTTAAGCTGTAGGTTCCTTCAGTGGTAATTATTATTATGATGGTATTATTATTATGATTGGGATTGCCCAACTTTCTTCGGAATGACAAGTTATACAACGGAGGGACTCGTAGCTATACGTGGGATCCGAACCACGGGTCGCTACATTATCTAAGCACGGAGGATAGCCACCGATCGAACTACTAAGCAGAACCAACGTCGCTGAGCTAACGGGAAGCTGTATTGCAACCTAAGATATACCATGATATAGCCTTTCTGAGAGATCCCTCTGGTGTTGCTGAAAAAGGTTTAAAAAAATTCGCTCCAAAAATGTCATAAGAACATCCTAAGTAACAACCTAATCTATTGTAACCTAGCCCGCACGTAAGGTTCTCCCTAATTGGTCCGATGGATGAAATAGGCAAATCACCGAAATTTGATGCTCCCAAAACTTAATAGTGCAGAAAAGAAAAAAAAAAACTCTACTTTTATTACAAAATATAACTATGTTGAATTTGTTCACTAAAATTACTGCAATAACTTTCATAAGTTAACACTAATAAATGTAATCTGAATTACCCTTAAATACCATGATTATTTCATCTACAACAAACCAAAGTGAAGCGAGAAAAAGGCGATAGAAAATTAAATATTAAACTCACATACAATCTCTATGTCATCCATGATGAAAGTTCAATTTTAATAAAATTTTCACTCGCTTCTTCCTCAATGATATGTTTTGCTTCTGGTCGTTCGGGATTAGGGAAATTTTTAGCGGTATTCTAAGAACAATATCCATCGAGGAATTAATAGAAACTGATATATTATTGAGGTTGGTTGGTTGGCTGTCTTAGTTGCGTGGTTTGCTTTGGATTTTATTGAGTTCTCAGATTAATTATTATAAGATAAAACGAGCACTTCATATATATATATATATATATATATATATATATATATATATATATATATATATGGTTTATTATATAAAATAAAATAAACTTTGTAAAATAATTATGATTATATAATATATAAGCATTATGATTAATTTTGATTAATTACAAGACAAACACATAATTAGTTATAATTTGTAATATACAGTATATTAATATAATTAATTACAAAATAAACACTTCAAAGGTAGTCCTGATTATGTAATATAGAAATATTATGATTAATTACGATTGTGATTACAACTGAATCGTGATTGTACGTTTGATAAACCTGTTATAAACAGATTCCTTTAATGTAAGACGTAACTTAATTGAAAAATGTATGATGAACTCCACCTCCACAAATGCACTTTCTTCGAGAGCTAAAAAAAATTATGAAAATAATAATAAACAGGTTACCCCCGTCCCGAACCCCTTACATGACGCTGAAGAGGAAGAGGAAGAGGAAGATTGATAATAAAAATTTACATTTAAAATTTCTTATGTGCGGTGTGAACGAAATAAAGCTGAAAATATACTTTAAACCTCTGAATATACTTTACAAGGTGGGTAAAAAAAAGTGACCCCTCAGAGGTAAAACTGTCATATTAAAAAAAAAGTAAGGGACTAGAGCTCCCAAACGTCATAGATGCTTACCTTAGCATGTTGTTCGTCTTAATTGTGAAGTTTCTCGATGTGTCCCCCCTTCCTGCTCAACGCAGGCCTCCAAACGTGGACGCCACTGATCAATACACCTGTTTACATACAGTTGAGACACCTTCTCCCAGCCGAGCAGAATTTTTTCGCGTAGTTCATCTATGTCTCTTATATTGGTACCAGGGATATAAACTTTGAACTTCAGGACTTCCCAAACACCATAATCTATGGTGAAAGATCGTGGCTACTAGCCGGCCACATATTGGGTTCGATAAAATCCGGTGTTTCGTTCTCAAGGAATGTGACAGTTGGCGTGCTCTTGAGTAGGGGCTCCATCTCGTTGGAAAGTATATCTTTCACCACTAATTCGTCGAATATCAGTTAGATAGAGTGAAAGATTTGCCCTTGCCTTTCCTTCCTGCATTAAAAAATATACAGTCACGTTTCTCCTTATATCCCAGACTCGGATCTTTTCCGTTTGACTGCCGCCATTGAAACATAAGAGGTGAGTGCCCCCAGCCTTCTTTACTTAGCTTTATAAGGCTAACTAACGAAAATATCATGACCTAACCTAACCAATCGTTAGGTCAACTGTACGACTTTGACGATTGGTTAGGCCGTGATATTTTTGTTAGTTAGCCTTATAAAGCTAACTAAAGAAGGCTGGAGGCCCTGATCCTCAGGTGATCCCCTTATTTTTCTGAGTACACGATTAAAACTTAAAAATTAAGCATGGATCTTGAAAGTAATTAAAATTGTTTATAAGAAACAAAATTTGAAGGGGAAATTAAGAAAAGCTTTTTTATAAAGTAACTTATTTTGTATCATCAAGACATTTCAGTTAAAATACAAAATACAAAAAGTTTAATTATGTTTCAATGGCGGCAGTCAAACGGAAAAGATCCCCAGAGGATATTTGAATTAATTATTAGTATATGAAGAGTTATACAAATATTCTTTACATCAGACCACAGATCATATTAGTTGTTAGCATGTAATGTCACCATAAAAAAAAAAAACATAACACTAACCACCTTTGGTCAAACATAGTATCAACCCTATCAAACGAAAAGTTAGTGTGTTTGTTTAATATACTCCTGGCGTAAAAACAACGAAGTTTATTTAAAAGTTTAAAATATATCGGAAATTACTTAAAATACTGCACACTAAAACAATAATATGTAAGAAAAACTGGTGCAATGTACGTTTCTCAAAAGAAAAATGTATATTAATTACCCCCACAATTTTATTGTTCCCTCATTTTTCAGTCGTAAACAGCGCAGAGGCATAAAATTTTATGAAGTTTCGCTAAAGTACAAAATATTTTGCTATGTCTTATTCGTATTGAATATACTATATCTTTGATCAATAATCTTCGAAGATAAATATAACAATGAATTAACGGTGAAGAATATACTCTTATAATCTTTGGATACGATTTTCACTACTAGCGTTGATGAATCTCTGTATTATTCATGCATAGTTATTTTTTAATAAATTTGCAATCTGATATTGGAATGCTTAATAAAATTTATAAACTAATAACATTTTCAGCGAAATATAACTCTAGCATTTGCAGCACTTTCAGCTAGTAAAAATAAAGATAAATCTTAAAACGCGACCGTATACTGAAAGCTTAAACAACAAATGAGTTACACGCCGAAATAAAATAGTTTTGCGAGGAAGAATCTACCAAATGAAGAATGGAAAGGAACCAATTAATTCCTCTCTTCCCAGCTATGTAAGAAGTTTGGGATGGGGAATGCTTTTTTTGGTGTGGATGTGGGTGTGTAAAGAAGCGTTTCCAGGGAGCCTAACGTATTTGGTGTTCAGCTATTAGAAAATGAATGCGGAGCATGTAGTTAGTTATTTCTCCACCGATAGTCTTTTGGGGTATTTCGAAATTTTAAGTATTTTTCCCATAGAATTTTTTCTCCGATCTGTTCTCAGCAACATTTGCTTTCGGAATCTACAAAAATATTTCACATCTGTCAAATGATTAAAAATATTAAATTCAAGCAAATCATATAGATCTTGTACAGAACTCCATCTACTACGCAAGTCCTTGCTGCTGTGAATTGATTTTATCGATAATTTTCAGAAAGCGTTTTAATCACCATCAAACTAATTATTATATTAAAATTCATTGGAAATTTGTATTATAACCTATAGAGTTAGTTCTTATTTAATGTTTCGTGTACGTAGGAGCCTTTGAAAGGTGTGTATATGGAATAATGTCTACGCCTGCGAGCAACAGGGGTAGCAAGGGCGGATCTAGGCATTTCAGTAAGGGGGGTTCAAAGAAAAAAAGGACACCCCGCAAAAAAAATAAAAAGGGCATAGTACTAAAATTTTTTTCTTTAAACAAACCACCAATGAGCGAATGTAAAATCAATTGTATTGTTTTATTAGATCAGTCTCATTCAAATATCATACAAAATAAAAATCTAGTTTGGGAACAACAGTTATCACATAAAATTTTCAAACACTTACAGATGTCTTGCCAATTAAAAGAATTATCAGAATGAGATGAAGATAAAAATAGCGATCTGGCTGCACCACTACTAAGGGCAGCTATGGAAACCATTACAACTACAAATTTGGAAGTACAGTGTATACGGATAAAGACTCAAAATAGAATTTGAATAAAATAAAATAACCATGATCTATTTACGAAAACAAAATTTATTTTCAGAGGCATACACATCATTCAAATAGGGCACTTGCACTTGAAAATAGGGCACTTGGGTAGATCTTTCCCAGCATTGCGTTCTTTTTCTATACTTTTCTTACCAATTCACCGCCAGTGAAGACACTGAGGTCTGGGGTTCGAATCCCGATGGTGCTGGTTAATAATAATACAGGAGTTACCTCAATTGGTTACACTGCTAAAAAGCAGCAGTTTGTTAGAAGCTCTCAGCATCGTCGGTGAGACTAGAGAATTCGACATATTGATTTCATACTCTCTTAGTTTAATTTTCCTGAGGGCCTAAATGGAAATTCTCGTTCCAGTTTCTTAAGTATTATGTAACATCAAATAATTCATTTTTAATATAATCTATAAAACAGATTAAAATCAGTGACAATTTGTGTTTCAATACCGTGAATTTTAAAACAGTTTGTAGGCCTACCCTATAAATGTAATTGACTTATTACGCCAGAATAGGCTACAAATGAAAAACAAATTTCTGTTGTTTCTTTGAAAATAGATGAAATAATACAATTTGGGGGTGCTGATTCCAAATCTGGTATCAGTTTTTTGCTATCACATCAGATTTTCTCACAAAATCAATAAAAACATTTCCTGATTTTATACGCAGGATATAAACATAATATTAGATGAAACATTTAATTAAAAACTTTCAACTTTACACCAAAAGAACTATTTAAATCTGAGTAAAAGAACAGTAATACAATAAAATTCACAGAAAGATTAATTTTAAATTACTTTTCTTGGATGATTTTCCTCTCTTTAGATGTCTTCTTGAAATTTGGTTCGGAAACATCTCTCTTCAAACACCAACAGTAGTCAGCCATCATATTAACATTCCATCTTCCTTGATATCGTTTTTCCATGTTTTTTATTTCTTAATGGAACCTTTCACCTTGCTCTTCACTAACCGCTCCAAGGTTCTCAGGGAAGTACTACAAATGGTTGTGAACGAAATGCACTACTTTTACGCTCGTGTCGCAACCAAGTTTTTCATACCATTTCAACATATGGCTAATAATTATTCTATAATCTTTGGTTTTATGGTTTCCTAGAAAATGTTCAACAACATTTTTGAATAATATCCAAGCCGCTTTCTCCACATTTGACACTGAATTAAGAAAGTTGTCATCTTTCATTAGTTTCCGTATTTGAGAGCCATCGAACACCCCAGCTTTTATTTTCTCTTCACTTAGAGAAAAAAATTGGTCAAAAATGTATTTGAAACATTTGCTATCTCTATCCAAAGCCTTTACAAATTGCTTCATTAGCCCCAGTTTAATGTGTAATGGTGGTAGCAACACTTTTGCAAGTGTCACAAGAGTTTCGTTGGTAACATTTTTGCTGCCTCTTATTAAGTTAGTTCTTTGGGGCCACTCCTCCTTTTTTCCACTGATCAGCCTTTGCTCTGCTGTCCCACAGTCCCACTCACATATAAAGCAAAGCATTTTTGTATATCCAGATTGTTGGCCAAGAAGCATGGATATCACCTTCAAATCTCCACAAATGATCCAGTTACTATATTTTATTTTATCTAGAAGGAATTTCATATCATAATTTTCTTTCATATGGACAGAATGGCCAATTGGGATGGATGCCAGTTGATTGCCATTATGCAGAAAAACAGCTTTTAGACTTGACTTTGAACTGTCAGTGAACAATCTCCACTCTTTTGGATAGTATTTATAAGACCAGATATGTCAGTACATAATACTAGAGAACCATCCACAGAGAGGAATTGAACAAATTCTTGTTCTCTGCTCCCTTACCAGGAATATGAAGTTCCAGCAGCCAGTAATTTTCTTTCACTCAACCTGCATCCCAAGAGTTGGGCAGCATCTTTCGGTAGGTCAAGATCTCGTACAAGATCATTCAGTTCTGCCTGAGTGAATAACTGCGGGTCTTTAGAATTCTTATCATCAATTTCAAAGACACCTTGATCGCTAAGTTCAGTGTCAGATTCAGAAATTTCATGAAGTTCTTTGGGGTATGCAGGAATGGGAACATCATCACTGTGTGGAACGAATGGCAGATGACAATGATGGATACACAATGGATTATTTATTCTTGGAGCTGAATCCCTTAATATTAAACAAATAGAAATAACAGTCTTGGGTATGATCTTTGGGTTCACGCCAAGCCATAGGTATACCAAAAGGTAAGGAATTCCTTTTGCCTTGAACGCATTGCCTCAAATTCTCCACAAATGATCGGCATACACTGTGCGGAGCCCATGACTTATCCTGATCACCAAGCTTTACACCGAAATAAGCGAGATATTATTTTCTTACTGATTGGAAATTACCACATATATAACAAAACAAATCTGGGTGGTTCTTGCAAGAACGAGACTTAGACATTGTTGGTGAAGTGAATCCGTGAATCTATGATGTGAATTCGTGAATGCGTGAAGTAAGTCCGTGAATCAGTAACTTTGCACAATTATAGAATCTGAAACAGGAAATCAAAAAAAATTAATAAAAAACAAACAAGTTATTGTTTTAGCAGGCAAGAAATGAGGCTTTCTACTTCGTAGAATGAGGCATATTTGAGCTTGTATATGCAATTATGCATACTGGTCCAAATAATGGCTGCATAATTATGGAGAACAGTGATGTGATGGATAAAAACAAAAAATAGTTTTCTGTCATTTTATGGGACAGGGAATAAAAAAATACAAAGTTTTCAAACAGCAATTTACTTGTATACTGATGTTATTCATCGCTGAAGTGAAATTAATGCTGTTATGCTACCACAAAGTTATTAGATTTCGCTTTTGAACTATATTTCGAAGACGAACTTATTTGTGAGATGAATAATGATAGATAAATCATAAACTAACGTACTCGTGTTCTCTATCGAACTTTAAAGTGAACTGTAAAGTTAATAATTCCTCTGTGTTCAGTTTCTAAATGTGTTATGAAAAGTTTTTAAAATCCTCTCGGCCATGCAACCAGCGCAACGAGGAGAACCGGGCCCCGAGGTCTCGACGTCATCATCATCAGCCAGTAATGGCATTCCGGTTTCTCCTTTGTAAAACTCAACACAGACTTATTTTCCTAGCGAACAATAAATATCGACATTATAAATTATGGTAACCCAGCCATGGACTGCCCCAAGCGCAGTCTGAGAAATGTAGATGGAGTGCAGTGACGAGCGCGGTGTAAGTAATTTGGCTCGACCCATTTCTCCTTTTCAAGGGGACTTATTTTTCCCGCTTGGTGGCGTTACCGCCCTTTTCAGAGCGTTCAGTTATACTAAATCCTACCTCTATCTAGTCAGACGAAGCTTGTACAAAATTTCCTACTCTTTTGTGAAATCGAGGAAAAGCCAGAGAGACCATAAATTTACAAAAATACCACATTCATCAAAATTTTGAGCTTCACATCCAAAGCCGATGAGACCAAATTCGTGAAGCTCCACTTAAAATCTAAGTGGTTCGTGAGCTTAAAGTAAATTTCAATGTCTCACTAGCTTAAAAATTTCTGTTCACAATATTTCGTATGAAATTATTTACCTGTATAATGCATGCGTCAACTGAGTAGATATTGGCAAGCTATGCCTACAGCACTAAGATTACATTTACAGTAGATCATGTTAGGGTAAATTTTTCAAATTAGGTAATCCTTGTTTTTACTAACTCCAAAGTGTACGTGGCTTTTTTAGAAAATCATAATTTTATATATATATATATATATATATATATATATCAAAAGTAACGTGAAAAATATTTATGATGAAAAAACCACGAAGGAAAGAAAACAGAATGGTGTTCAAGCGCTTTCGTCTAATGACATCCTCAGTGTTCCTGAGGATGTCATTAGACGAAAACGCTTGAGCACCATTCTGTTTCCTTTCCTTCGTGTTTTTTTTCATATATATATATATATATATATATACGCCTAGGGTTGATTGCTTTCAACCTGGCGATCCGGTGAAAATTTCGACCAGATTTAATGCCTACAATTGACGACAAAAAGCCTATGTTTTTCGTTAAAAGTTTGTGTATGTGGAGAGGTCTTCAAAAGACCTTGTTAACTAGTTTTTTGGTTAAATTATTAAATTTATTTGCCTTCGATATTTAGCGCATCCTAATGGTAAAAGGAAACCACCATACTTTTTTTTGTTGAAGTTCGCGTCTGGTTGTAGGTCGCGCGGTTGCCTACTGTATTTCTCTCTCGATGTAGGCAACTAGGTTACGCAAGGCGTTTGTTAAGTTCAATTAACACAGGCAACTCACTGTGCCTAATTACTCACTAGGATAGGCCTAGCCTATGGTTTTATTATTTTTTTTCTACTGAGAACTTGTAGGAAGACTAACACAACTTCCTCGTCTCAGGAAGCTGTTATTTTTTTGTTGTTGCTTAAATTTTGCTTACGTCCGCAAACGGAAAAACACCAGACGAAATTTTTTTGTATTTTCATGACCTCTCTTAAAATTTTCATGAGTCAGTGTGATGGAACATTTTGGCACGAAAAAACACGTTCTTGTTTGTTGTTAATGTAAACCCAATGCCTACATAGTCTGTTCTACCTATGGCAATTTTCCCCACTCCCAATAGGCTTCATCGCAAATCCCGAGAGTTTGTAGTTATTCATTACAATAAATTAATATTTTGTATTAAATTATGAAATAAAGGTACCGTATACGATATCATATTGTAGGCATGTTTAAGGTTTAAATTAGGCCTTGCTGTGCACTGTAATATAAAGTGTATGACAGGCGTGTACAATTTTTCCATAATCGTCATCATTCACCGCATGTCTGTCTGTCTCCTTTTCAGGTCCAAACGGCTGGACTGATTTTCTTGCTTGAAACTTGGTGACAATACGTTCCAGAATCCTTGGAGTGTTTGTAGCAACTTTTTTCCAGATCGGGTTCCCCGGCAAAAATTTATATACTAAAACACGAAGCACTTAAATTTCAAGATTTTGGTCTTGGGACGTGAAGCTGAACATTTTTATAGTTGTTGTTGTTGGTGGTGGTTAGCCGATCAGCCCAGAGGTTCAGCGCACTAGTGATGTTGTGTTGTGTTCTATGTTGTGCTAGAGTGGTACAGTCTGTCATAATGTGTTTAATTGTTTGTGGTGTGTCCTGGCACAGGTGGCAGGTGTCGTCTGTGGAGTTGTCTAGTCTGTGTTTATATGTCTGTAAGTTGGGATGATGTCCACATCGGAATCGTGCTAAGTTAACTCGATCCGATCTGCTCAGGCTGGTTTCTGACCTGTCAATGGGTGGCGGCTTCGCACCAAGGACCGCATTCGGACCGAGTCGTGTCAGTGCTTTGTGGGTTAGGTGTGTGACTGTGTGTGTATGTGTTTTCTGTACTGTGTGATGTCTGTGGGGCGTGATATGGAATGGAGTATTTGTTTATAATGTCTCTCTGATGTTACCTTAATGATGCGAGGTGTTGGTGCATGATTGTACATGTAGTGGCAAGGGTATTGTGGGTTAGTAAAACATTTTTGTAGTTGCTTTATTTTGTGAATCTTTTGATCTGCTGGCTTTACTGGCTATAAGGAAAATATAAAATTTTATAGAAGTGTGGACTGGTGACCTCCGCTATCATTATAGTCTACAAGTAAACCAAGTCCCAACTCGCTTCTACAGAGTTTCCTGCACTTTCATGGAATGAAGAAAATCAAGTCGGTCAATAAATTTAGAAAAGAATGTAACCATCAGAATTTTTAGCTACGCATCGGAAGCCATGAAAGGTAAAAAAAAAATATATAAGTTGTATTTGAAATTTAACTGCTTCGTGAGCTTCAGGTGAAATATGTGAAGCTGCGTTAGTAATTTAAGTGATTCGTGAGCTAATTATAAATGTTAAACTCTAACTCACTTAAAATTTTCTTAAAATATTTTTACTGATGTTAGTTTGCAACAAATTGGATACAGAATAGGTCATTGGGAACTTCTACATTCGAGTCGCATTCTTCTTTGTCAAGAATAAAACATCTGTTTCCTGAACAATATTCTGGATTATAATACCAACACATATTAGTACCATGACTGTTCAGTAAATATGTATTGCCAGAAGGGCAGTGGCGTATTAAGGGGGGCCAGGGGGGGCCAGGCCCCAGGACCCAGCTGTTTTAGGGGCCGATGTTTATAATGATATCAATGATAAATTTGAAATGCTCAACAATATCTCTCAACGAACTTCAGAGGAAGCATCAAAAGCAACAAAAAATCTGGCTAGTCCATTACCCAAATGATTTTGAGGACAGCTTCCCATTTGAATTTCAGTATTTTGTACTGTTTGTCAAACAAAACGCTTTAGCTGACACTCGCCCATTAGGTGTACTACACTCACTACTACAGGAAATTCATAAACTGAGGGTTGTTTTTCCAAATGCTTTCGTTGGTTATCGCATTTATTTGTGTTTGATGATGTCAAATGCAACTGCGGAGCGTTCTTTTTCTCATTTGAGCATGATTAAAAATGTTAAATGTCAAATGCTAACCTAAATAAATTGGCAAAGTCTGTCATTGTTATGCATAGAAAAGAATATTTTGCAGAATTTAAATACTGAGCTTGTGATTGGAAAATTTAGTGATATGAAGCAGCTCAAAAAACTTTTGTATACTGGTGGTGGATGATTTTGTGACCAACTTTGGTAGATTAGTAGTGGACTTGTTAGTTGTGTAATTGGTTTGGTGTAATTGTAGTAGCTTGGTATTTGTGTAAAACTTGCATTATTTGATTTAGAAATAAATGGTTTCATTAATTTACATGACTCGAAGATTTGTCTTGTTGAGGGACCCCAAGAATATTTTGGCTCCGGGGCCCAAAAATCCTTAATACGGCACTGCCGAAGGGTAATAACAGCCTTCCGTAGAAATTAGTAAAAAAATCCAGCCCGTAGGGCGGGTTTTTTTTTTCGAATTTAAATAATTTAACTAAACCTACCTACCTTACCTAATATACCCCTGACTTTTAGCCAGTCTTATTTACCCCTATAGAATAGAAGTTATTTGATTTATTGGGTAAAATAATTAGATTTTGGAGTGGCCAGCGGGTTTTACATAAGCTTTGATGATGGCGAGGTCCTGACACCAGTTACTGTACATTGGTTCTAAGAACTAAACAAAATATGTAAAAAAAAAATTAAAAATTAAAATTTCATTTAAATTTCATAAAATTTTCCTAATTAAATTAAGGTTGCAAAAAGAAATATATATAAAATCTTGGTTAACCTTGGTTTTGATTCCTCCCGAATTTTTCATTCTGACGAAGGTCAAGCTTGTCACTCCACCTTAGCCCTACAGTTTAACGTGAAATCCGAACCACACCCCACCAAGGAGGGGGGGTCAGAAATTACAAAGTCCTTGCCCGAACTCGATCTCATAACCTCCCGATCAGCAGCCCAGCGTCTTAACTACTAGGCTACCCAGGGTACCCATTTATCTACCAACCATTTTTTATTGTGTGGAAGGATAAACAGCTGGGTTTGCTGCGCGCCGCCTGCTGTCACCAGGTTTTGAGCCCAGGGCCGGTGGATTCGTAATCATTGATGCTGACCACTACACCACCGAGGCGTGTATATACAGTATGTATATAGTAGAATACCCGCTAGGTCAGCAAAAGCCCACCGTAACACAACCTACGGGGGAGATTGGGAGGTGTCAGCGTATTACTAAAACCTTCCCTGGTCCCCCTTTAATGTGTACTACATTTGATGCAGATTACCCCAGTCGTCCCCAGGGTGGGAACTGGGAAGGTCGTGTATGTTACTAAAGCCTTCCCTGGTTTCCCTTGCGTGTATACCAAATCTGATGCAGATTACCCTAACTGTTTAGGCGTGTATAAACGGACAGACACTCAGACAAACATGATGATGTCTGTCTGTCTGTTCGTTTATACGCCCCTAAATAGCTATGATAATCTGCACCAAATTTAGTATACACATTAAGGGGAACCAGGGAAGGTTATAGTAATACAACCACCCCTCCCAGTCTCCGCCCTACGGGGGTACTGGGGGAGGGGCCCCTAAACGGCTAATGCGATATGTACCAAATTTGGTATACACTTCAATGAAAATAAGGCAAGGTTATAATAACACACTCGTACCTTCTAGTCCCCCTCTAGGTTGTGTTCGGGGGCTTTGGCTGCGCAAGTATTTTTTTTTTTTTTGGCACCTGCGATTTATGCACTTTTTTTAAAGATTTTCAGTGAATTTTATTGTAACTCAGTTAAGGTATAAAAAAGAAAAGCTGAAAAGTAACTAAGTGTCCCGTTATTTTTGTATAGGATTTATATATCGATTTTAAATGTGAAGTGGATATTTGATTGGTCATTTTAATATTTAAGTGTATTTTTAACATAATCTACAGTCTCGTTCGCACATTTATCGCAAAAATTTAATTAATATGCGACAACAGCGACTAAAATACATATATTTATACATTAAAATATTTAGAAATACAAAATAATACTCATTACATATTCATAAAGAATAGGGAGCCTCGGCATTTTCGATAGAAATCTGGTGTCAAACTCTACTCGTATTCTTGCGTCTGTTTTTTTATGAAGCAAATTAGAATGCTTCATTTTACGACTTAAAGGTATTTATATTTTATAATTAACTTTTTCAATTTGTCTTTATTTTATTAAAGCTTAGTAATGTCGAGCCCAAGTCTAGTCTTATTCTATAGTCGTCGCTAAACGATGTTTGTACGACGGTTACCGTAATACTGCGCCATTATTCTGTCCTTTTGAATCCAGTTTTATGCAGTTGTAAGTTTATTGCAGAGATAAGAAAAACATTGATATATAAATAAGCGTGCACGATCTCAAACAATGTTTAGCATTCAATATATAAAACACTTTATCATATTATAATGTAGTTTGGAAGTTAGATTTTCTTATTACTATACAATATAATCAGTTCCAATAAATGAGGCATCACCATGCTAAAATTAATAAAACAAGTAAATAATAATAATAATAATTATTATTATTATTATTAATAATAATTATTATTATTATTAAAGAATATATCTTTGAATTTTATTTAGAATGAATCTGTACAGGGTTACGGCGTAGCCAATGTCGTAACACCATTTCTTGGCGATCAGTGAAGTTAAGCGACATTGGGTTTGGAGAGTAGTTGGATGGGAGAGTGTCCTTTGCGTGTAAATTCTGGAGCGACCCGTGATTCGGATCCATGTAAAGCCGTACGTCTCCTCCGTCCTATGATGTTAGATATGCGAAGGAAGTTAAATAACTCCATTTTACGTGACTTGGGCAAAAGTGAAAAAGTTAGACTACCTCACCCATGACATAAACTTAGCCTAGCCTTGAATACAGATAATGTGGTAGGTCTAATGTAGGCCTACCTCGAGTCCAGTCTTTGAACCAGACTATGGTATTATACGATTGTACATTTGAACATTTTCTCAATTGTGGTGGATAGATATTGAAACAACAATAAATGTGTAATAGTGGCGGAAGTGGTTAATTAGTGCCGGAAGGCACCGGAACGGCGTTCTGACACTTATATTTGGCCTGACATTCTTTTTGGTTTATAAATTGTGTAGGAAAACATTGGATGAGGTCTGTTAAATGAAACAGCGCCATAAAATACGATTTCAGAAGCACCCTGATAGAAAATTTTCTTGGAGAAGACCACCCAAACCCCCAAATAGGAGGGGAATACTACCTCCTGCAACTTCCTCGCGCTCCGTGCACCGTGCCCCTACGAACCACGGCACTACTGTGCGCCTCGCGCGGTCGGCTGCTTCGCAGCTTCTGCCTCCGGCTCACTAGCGTTCTACCACTTCTTTTTTTACAAGTTAAGCACTGAGTGGCGGCCATACTTGATTGTGGGATTCCGTGCGAGACAGATTTTGGGGCCCTCCTTCCCGACACAAATCAAACTTTTCCAAATTAAGTGAAAGGGAGACTCTTAATTACATTGAAATAAGGCTTTTTTAACAAATGACATACGCAAATAAATATTTTTTTCACTAATATAGTTTATTTTATAGACACAAAGTATAATGTTTTTATGATGAGGGCTTGGTGGGCCCTACACACCCCATATGGCCGCCACTGATGCGTACTTTATACTTCAATAAATAAAAAGGACTTTAAAATCCCCATTTGTGCACCTGATAAAATCTGGAATATAAATTATTTTGGATTTATTAATTCTCCGTACGATTGAAGATTGTAATATTATACAATAACTTCTTCAAAAATTCAGCAAATAGCAATTCTTAGTGTAAATGTTTACATTTTGAAGCGAAGAAATGTCATATTTGACCAGTATTTTTTTTTAATAAATACACATTTATATTGCAGGAAGAAATTGAAACCCCCAATCAACTGGGAAAGTACTCCGGGGAGGACGTTAGGCAAGGAGACGGGGAGTGCTAGAACTCCCACTTCTCCCGTCACTGTTCTCTTCAGCTGATCTTTTTTTTTCTCGTGTCTCATCTACCCTACGTGTAAGCAGCCCAGTATGTTTTGAAACATACTTCTCCCTCTCTCTTCACTACACATACGTGCAGTTTTACTCACTACAAAATCTTTTCGAAATAAAAAAAATGGCATCGTGACTCTCAGAGACCTCGATTTCGGCTCTCTCCTCGTATAGTAGGTCACTTTTGCAGGCGCTCGCCCTTGGCTCCTCCTTCCTACATAAACAAATATATTTATACTAACATGACATTTTAATTTAGGGAATGTACTTTTACAAACAACCAACTAACTAAACCAAATTTAACCACTTTTGAAAAGGTTTTAAAAGTTAAAAAACAATATAAATGATTAAAAACAATATAAATATAAATTAGTATATGAACTGTCGTTGTACTGTATTAATATTATTTGTCATATGGACTCTAGTCTGCCAATGAACCTTTTCATTTTCATTTCATAAGTTTTAAGAATTGTTTAAAAATTTCTAACAATTTAAACTAAACTAGGATCACCTGAAGGTCAGGGCCCCCATGTAGTCCTGTTTTTGCTTTACAGTACCAAATATAATAATAAATTAAATTGAATGCCCGGTTAGGTCAACTGTACGCCCTTGACAATGGTTAGGTTAAGTCGTGATATTTTAGTAGTTTTAACGAAGATATCATTTGGTAATTGAGGCTGGGGGCCCTCATCTTCGGGTGATTCCTAATCCTAAACTAATACTGCCAAGCAGTGGCGGTTTCCTCATATGGGCAATATGGGCAGCCGCACAGGGCGGCATTTGGGAGGGGCGGCATGAGCGCCTGCAAAAAAAAAAAAAATAAAAATAAGAATAAATAAATAAAGAAATAAATAAAAAAAAAAAATAAAATAAAAATAAATAATAAAAGATCAATAAATATATTTTATTATAAAAAAAACCATCTATTGCATTTTCCATAAACCTTCCCATAAAGACCTAAACAATGAAAATGCTTCAGATTAATATTATTGGGAATAAAGGCCCATACTTTAACATATGTAATGTTATTTTTCTGGGTTTGGTTAAATAGTGAAATGTATATTATTTATTACAGAAGAATCTTCACACTAAGCCACTAAGGTCTGTCAAATAACCGCAAATGGATAAGAAGAGGTCAAAGCTATCAGGTGCTCAGTTTTAGAAAAAAGAGGAAAGAAGAAGAGGAGAAACGAGCAAAAGATAAAGGTATATAGAGCTATGTCATCTACTCTTCACTGCTATATTGCACTGCTATTTGTGATATAGCTTTCTGAGTCATTTGAAGTGTACTATTATGTATATAATTAGCCATTAACCAAGGAGTTGTATTATTCATTTGTTTCCTATTCTAAAAGTTTAATAAATTGTGCTTAATAACATGTTAAATTAATTGTACTAGCCTATTCATGCATGGTCTGTTATGTTCTATTTTCCTATTTGCAGGGGCACTTTTGAAATATTTTGGAACACCCTCTGCCACTAGCCAGGATGAGAAGCCGTCTACTTCTGCCATATTGAGGCTGAGGAGCCATCTACCTCCTCAGCCTCACATATGTCTCCACAAATGCAGTCTGATCCTGAGGATGAAGACCCATTGCTTCTACTTCTCCCCGGCAGGACTCTTCAGGTGAGTTTGTTGTGCACATATGTCTGTGAGTGTGTGCGTGTGTGTGTATGTGTATGTGTGTGCATCCCTGCAAAGCATTTTGCAAACAGTTATAAATTATAATGTTATTATCACTGGGTCTGGGTTACTGGGTATGTGTGGTGTTTCACCACCATAATTCCATAACACCACCACCATAAACAAAGTGCTGTGAATAATGTGTTATCTAACTTAGGTGTGTATACAATGAGTAATGCTCTTGTTCTTTCTATTAGAAAGGCTGGAGCAGAATCGCCTCCTGAGGATGAGTCTCTGTCCACCGACCCTGCTAAATGGCCTTCAGTTCTGACTGAGAGAATTCGGACACAACTGGTTTCCAGGGGACCAAGTCAAGTACCATCTGACTTTGTATTCCCTAGAAACGACAGTGACGGAAGAAGTTTCCACCATCAATACTTCAGGAAGTCATTGGTTAGTGGGGAAAATATAACCAGAAGTTGGTTGGTCTATTCCTTAAAAAACAACAGCCTTTCTGTTTCTGTTGTACATTATTTTCCAAGAGGAAAATAAATTTAACAAGTTTGTGACTCTCGGACTGGAAGCATGCAAGCTCATTGCTCACATCACATGACAACAGTTCAGAACACCTAAATTCTATGAAAATCTGGAAAGAACTGGCAGTGGGAGAGAGAAAGGGGAGACCATTGACAAGCAGGAGATGGCACTTCTGGAGGCTGAGAAGTTGAGATGGAGAGCGGTGCTGACACGTCTCACTGCTATTGTGCATTCTCTGGCAGTTAGGAATTTGGCACTAAGGGGACATACAGAAAAATTGTTCTCACCATCAAATGGCAATTTTCTGAAAGAAGTTGAACTGATGGCACAATTTGATCCTATAATGCAAGAGCACATTAACCGTGTCCAAAAAGGGACCTCCAGTCACACCAGCTACCTCGGCCACCACATACAAAACGAACTCATTGATTTGTCGAGCAGCAAGACCATTTCAGCAATGGTGAGCGACATCAAACAATCAAAGTTTTTTTCAATAATTCTAGATTGCACTCCAGATATCAGCCACACTGAACAGTTGTCAGTTGTGATTCGGGTTGTGTCACTGGAGGGGAAGCCCCATATAAAGGAACATTTCATGGGGTTTTTGGAGGCAGAGGAGTCCACTGGTCAACATTTGGCATCTCTGATTCTGAAGAGACTGGAGGAGCTAAAAGTTCCTTTCATGGACTGTAGAGGACAATCATACGACAACGGGGCCAACATGAGGGGAAAAAACAAGGGTGTTCAATCCAGGCTCCTAGAAATTAATCCCAGAGCTCTGTTTGTTCCATGTGGGGCTCATTCTCTGAATTTGCTTGTGGCCGATGCTGCTAAGGGATCTATTGATGCCACAAGTTACTTTGGCATCTTGCAGAAGCTTTACAACTTGTTTTCAGCCTCCACACAACGATGGGCCATTTTGAAAAAACATGTGAACATCACATTGAAGATGTGGTCTGATACAAGGTGGGAAAGCAAGATCAAGAGTGTGGAGCCCCTGAGATATCAGGCAGCTGCAGTGAGAGATGCACTGATCGAGGTGAGGGACCACACCAAAGACTCTGTAATAAAGGTCGAGGCTCAATCTCTGTCAGAGGAGGTTGGGTCATACCGCTTCGCCATTTGTTCAGTGGTGTGGCATGACCTGTTGTGCCAAATTCAGCATGTGAGCAAGCAGATGCAGTCTCCTAGCATGCACGTTGATGTTGCAGTAAATCTCCTAAAAAAAACAGAGAGAGGTCTCCGCAATTACAGGGCAACAGGTTTTGTGGCTGCACAAATGGCAGCCACAGATATCTGTGAACAAATGAATGTGGAGGCTGTGTTAAAACAAAAACGGCTGAGGTCCACAAAGCGGCACTTCTCCTATGAAGCATCTGATGAGCCCTTGATTGATGCTTTGAAGAAGCTGGAGGTGACATTTTTCAATGCAGTGGTTGATGCTGCAACATCAGCCATTCAGGAAAGATTTTCCACGTTGGAAATTGTGGGAGAGAAGTTTGGAGTGCTGACACATTTCCAAAATCTCACATTTGAGGAGCTGACAGAACAATGTGTGAACCTTAGTACTACACTACACTTTAAGGGACAATCTGACTTGGATGGCAGAGAGCTTGCACAGGAGCTGAAGAACTTGCCTGACTTGCCATCAAAGACCATATCCTTGCTTGAACTGCTGACATTTATCCATGAAAGGGAGCTCTCTGAAATATATCCAAATTTGTGGACTGCTCTCAGAATTGGTCTTACTCTTCCAGTCACTGTTGCTGAAGCAGAGAGGAGCTTTTCAAAGCTGAAGCTCATCAAATCCTACCTGAGGTCAACTATGTCACAGGAACGCCTTACCGGTCTGGCCATCATCAGTATAAATCATACAATTGCTGAGCAGATTTCATATGATGATTTAATTCATGACTTTGCATCAAGGAAGGTAAGAAGAGTCAGGCTTTAGATGGCAGTTGTGCTGTGGTGCAATTTATTTTGTTTCTTGTTCAAAGTGTAGCATAATAATTACCCTCTCTTAAGTGTCTTATTCTATTTATGTGATAGAGCATTTGTACAATTTAGAAATTTGATTCTCTAGTTTATTTATGGCAGTTGTGCAATTTAATTTGTATTTTTCCTGTTCATAGTATCATAATTACATTCTCTTAAGTGAGTTATTCTATTTACGTGATGAAGGATTTGTAAAATTCAGAAATTTGAGTCTTTGTTTTGGTTCTGAAGTTCCAACAATTAGTCCAATAAAAAGTTATTTTGTGAAAGAGTTATGTCTGTCCTTTATTTTGGGGGGATTCGAATGTGTGTGTGTTGGCGAACAGGGGGGGGGGGCGCTGAAGGTGAGGTTCGCCCAGGGCGTCATGTAAGCTAGGACCGCCACTGCTGCCAAGTAATTACAGTACACACTAATGTTTTGATAACTTGAAACGGTATAAGAAACTTTAAAGTAGCCGTAAAAAGTGTTTCAGTCTAAACTAATTTGAAGTTGTATAGTTAATAAGCAAATATTGCACACAAGACTAGCCTAGATTAGTGTTAAGGTACATATAATTTGAAAATATTGTAAATTGAATGCAAACAAAATTTAAGATTTATGACGTCATTAAGTCGTAAAGATTACGTCACTAGTACAAACGTCTTTATACACTGAACCGATCATTCATAAAGACCACTTCACTATAGCGGATAACATTTACAAAGACCAACTATGTATAGCGAATACATATTAATAAAGACCACTTAGATATAGCGAACAACACTTACAAAGACCGTCTCACTATAGCGAATACCTAGTAATAAGGACAATCTCATTATAGTGAACAAAACCTATGAGGACCTACGTGATATAGTGAATGTCTATGACTATAGCAGACAATGTCTATATACATCGATATAGCGAATAGTATTAAAGATCACCTTGATGTGGCGGATAACACTTATGAAGGCATAATTGGTATAGCGAACGCTTAGTAATAATGACCAGCTTGATATAACGAAAGCTATCTATAAAATAACCCCTCCATATAGCGAATGTTTAGTAATAATGACCATCTTAATATAACGAATGCTATCTATAATGACCACCTTCATACAGCGGATGCTTCTTTATAAAGATCGGATTGAAATAAACTCCACCTTGATGAAACGAATGTTTATTTATGAAGAGCACCTTGTTGTCACGATCCGTCGTTTATTACGACTATTTGTTATAACCGACAACCTATTATAGAGACCATCTTATTATTACGGCGACCGTCCAATTATGCCCAACGATCACTCGATTATAGAGACCATTTTTTATGATTAATCGTTATGCAGGGAATGAAGACCATTTTGCTATAACGGTTGTTATAGATAACACCTCGATAGAACGATAACGCTGTCTGACGAAAACCTTTTTATAACAACGACATCAATAAAATGATTTTTACATGAGAAAAGACATAATATATACAAAGAAAATAGTTATTAATAATTTTGGACAATAAAAAAATCGCTAAATAAGATACTAATAAATGATTGGACTATAAATAGCCTAATTTTAACTGCAACTCATCTTGCATCAGTTTAGACTTTAGACTAATAACATTTAAGATAATATATGTTGTTTTATTGCCGATATTAGGTGAACTTTTATTCCTTTTAATAAAACCCTAAGTTTGTTTTAAGTAAGTCTATTCAACCAGGCACCCACAAGGGTAATCTAGTGGTAGAACCGCGGGTTGTTAATTTGAAAGTCCTGAGTTCGATTCTTGGATCCAAGTCATCCAACATTAAACTACAGGTTCTCTCCGTGACTCCGTCATATGACATAACTTGACTCTTACGAAAGAAGTTAAACTTTGATTTTTTTCTAATGTAATTTTGTTTTGTTCAAATCTGACCTTCATTACTTGTGCAAATTTTGGCAATTTTTTACAAGAAATGAAGGTCAGATTTAAACAAAACACTAAATTACACGAAGTATAGATAAATTTGACTAGAATCTTGGGTCATGTATTACCCTAGTTTATTTACACCTAGAACATATGAAGTAGTAGACTAGACTAGACAATGCAATAGTAAATTGCAGGAAAGAAATAAATTAGTACAATTTTATAGCAAAATAAGAATTCACACAAAAAGGGATCGTGTGCTGTGTTTACATTACTTATATTAGGCCTGTCTCGTTCTTCGGTACGTTGTGAGAGTGACTTAGATAACCTCGATAGATCTCAAAGGCTTCATGTTTTCCAAATTAAATGTAATGTAATAGGCCTAGCCTGTCTGAGGATAACGACATAACGTAGTAAACTAATCATTAGTTTTATTTCCCCCTACCCCTCCTGAGTCCCGATGTGCTGATCAGTTGTTCGTTTCATTAATTTTATCGAGCCTCTACTAAATTTATATTTGGACTGGTGGGTAAGGTGGTTATGGGCCTAGGCCTAGTTATGTGCAAAATGTGAATCTTAAGTCAGCTGATTAATATGCAACTATTTACAGCATTTACAGACTACCAAAGTAGCCTACATAACTTAACACACGTCATTCGGTTTTCTCTGCAAAAGCAAGATTATTTTATCATTGGATGCTAAGTCAGACCCGCTGCTATTTGCATAGAGTTTCCAGTATGATCTCGACTCAAATGGTTTAAAATTATACAATCTCTTATAGTCTTCCTCTGCCCGCCTGTTTCCCGGCCCCCTTTAAATTGTCTGCGATAATCTTAAGATGTTATCACCTGATGGATAATCTTAAGGATGTCGTCACCGGTCACCCAGTAGTGGATCTAGGATTTTCGAAAAGGCGGGGGGGTTAGAACCTTTACATAACGGGTGCGGCAAAAGTAACGCCCTTTTAATAATTGTATCTTTATAGTTTTATACAGTATAACCAGGGGTGCAGTGCCAATTTTATAGGTGCTGGAGCTCTGGTGGGCCTGACAAAAGCCTGCCATTTCCTATCCTGTTTCTATATATGCCACACGATGACTAAGTATTTCGTGTTTGCACTCACTCACTAAACTGTTGATAATTAATGGAGACAATTTTTTTGTTGCTTGTTATGGTAATTCCTCCAAACTTCCTCTTGCAGAGGTGCTGGAGCGGCGCTCCAGTGAGCTCCGGCAGCACTGCACCCCTGAGTATAACCAACCACAAAATTAATTAAATTCCAGTTATTTTTTAGTTTTTACTGAGAAAGTACTCATTATTTTTCTTAAAATGCTGTATTTTTCTTAAAAACCTTATTATTTCTCTTAAAATGCTGTAATTGATTTATTTCCTTCAATAAAAGAGAATAAACTAAAAAGGGCGTTACTTTTGCCGCACCCGTTATATAAAAATTGTGCCAAAATAATGTTTAATTATGTATAAATTACACACACTGGAATTAAAAATACATGTGTTAATCCTTTAAGCACCACTGCACCAGCAGGCAAATTTTTAGTGTTTACCAAAATGTAGTTAAAGACTGGAACTAATTTGATTAACGTTATCTAATCATCTGTTCAAAGTATTACCTGAATCAGTTATTTAGAGAGAGCAAGATCGTGAATGTGAATACTAAGCAAAGGGTTTGCAAGCACATTAATCTTGTGTCTACAAATGCTTATAACTATTAATAAATGAATATGTAAAGCTGGAAAGCATAATTTAATTGAGTATATGAAGGGAAATAATATTTTTATACACATTTTCTAAAAATAAAATTGAAAGATAAGTTGCCAGGTATTTACAAAGGCTGGTGGTGATATTTTTATAATTTAAAAAGGTATGTACTGTTTTGCTTTTAGAAATTAAACAACTTTTTATAAAAAATAAAGCATTTGGAAGGGGAGCCAAGATTGACAAAAGGGTGGGCGCCCCCCTCCATGTAAATCCGCTAGTGTCATCACCTGAATTTTGAAAAAATAATTATATGAATGTAATCTACATAACAATATAACACTTTTTTCAAGAGTACTGTTTTTTGTGCAAGGTTAGGTTACGTTAGGTTTACCAAAATGCTTTTTTATAGTAATATTTGATGTGATTTACTCAAATTTTATATTTATTTACTGTGTAATTGAGCCAAAACATCATGGTTTTCAACTTCGAATAAAGTGGGTTTTGGCTCATTTACACAGCAAGTTAATATAAGATTTGAATAAATCATATCAAGTACCGTACTACTAAAAATGCATTTTGGTGTGATTTTGCAGGTAATGACATTTCCTTAAGATTTACTCTTGAATTTTCCAATGCATTGGGCAAGGATTTATTCCATAACACTTGCATTGGTCAAATTCAAGAATCCAGATGCAGTTCAAAGATGGTCTATAATAACTAACCACCAAACTAACCCTAACCTAGCAGTATGTGCTGCTAGCCTTTACATTACATTTGGAAAACATGAAGTCACTCAGGGTCCATTGAGGTATCGAAGTCATAAATGATCTAAAGCTATATTTTATAATCAGATTTTGCAAAATGTCAAGGTCTTGTCTGCTCTATAAAGCTATTTATAGAGCTACTGAATTTTGAAAGCTAATTTCAAATCAATAGAGGGCATATGTGTAAATAATTTTTTCTTTTTTGTAACCTGAATAAAGTAGGAAATCCTTTCTGCCAGACTACTCCCCTCTTAAAGCCAAAACTTATTACATTTTTTAATTCCACTTACCCATCACCCTATACCCTTATGGTACTTTTAAATACTATTTTTTTTTTATAAATATAGTTTTTAATCCATTTTTTTGTCTCCTTTTCTTTCTTTTAATCCTTTGTCCCAATTTCTTTCTGCCAGCTAAATTTCTTTCCTGTAACAATGTTACTAGGATACAAGATTATTTGCACCTCTGCATCAGGGTATATGTAAAGTTGGATATTTTTGAGTTTAGCATTGGAAAAGCTAGAGATTCATTTTCAATGTTTGAGTTTAGCATCAGAAACTAAAAATGTGATCTCTTAGTTTGGTTCACCTCAGGTACAAGACTTAGAAGACTCTAATTTTCATTGATGTGGTTCATAATTAAATCAGGATTGATGACAGAGACATAGCCAATGGGGGGGGGCACAAAGGCAGTGGCCCCCCACCCCTTGGAAAGTCCAGGAAAAAATCTGTGGTAATTGCAACCAAGGTTCACCACCAAACTACAACTATATGATGAATAAAACCATGAAGGAAAGGAAACAGAATGGTGCTCAAGCACTTTCGTCTAATGACATCCTACATACACTTTTACTCTGGACATGACACCCCCCATTAAGGCCATATTTTTTTCAATGTTTCTCCGTGCTCTTAGGATCACCAGTCTGGAATACATCAATGCCGAATTGGAAAAAATTAACGGTATTGGAAGTGATCTGTGGTACCCACCTGCGTTTATGGAATCTTGTCTTAACAAGGCAAAATGAATCTTCTATCATGTGAATAATAACACTCGCACTTTGTCAAAGAATATTTTAGTACTTCCATTTTTCCCAGGCTTTTGGCATTGCTAATGTACCAGTACTTAAACTTTTGGATATTAATGTAGTATTTTCATATAACAATATTGTGAAAAATATCATAGTAAAAAATAGCCCTACCAATAATTCAGGCATTATCTATAAAATTGGTTGTAAACAGTGTGATTCCTTTTACATTGGTCAGACAGGAAAGGATTTGCACATGCATGTAAAACAGCATCAATATTCCGTTAGAATGGGACAGTTGTCCAGTGCCCTTTTTGTCCATTTGTCAGAGTTATCCGACTGTATTGATTGGAATAATGCTTCAGTTTTGTTTCACTCTAGCAACATTGTTAATAGAAATATTCTTGAGTCTACTATTATCCAACTTACAAATAACTTTAACATGAGCCAAGGTCTTTTTCAACTTGATCCTGTTGTTTTAAATTTGTTCAGAACAGATTTAGACAAGAAGGGCAGAGTCTAAAACTTTGGTAGTTTTCCCTTATAAATTTGTATGCTCCTCTTACAATTTTTATTTTGCAATTTATTTTTATAATTTTTTTTTATTTTTTGTGACCTATATATCATTCAGGCATTATCTATAAAATTGTTTGTAAACAATCCATTTGATCTTGTGTTGAATTTGTTCAGAATGGATTTAGACAAGAAGGGCAAAATACTAAAATTGGTAGTTTTCCTTACAAATTTGTATGCTCTTCCTACAATTTTTATTTCTATATTTATTATATATATATATATATATTTTGTGACCTATGTATAGTCTCAAACTCTTTATTTACTTCACTGTTCCTGAGGATGTCATGAGATGAAAGCACTTGAGCACCATTCTGTTTTTCCTTTCCTTCGTGGTTTTATTCATCATAAATATATTTCATATGTTACTTTTGTGAAATAATTTTCATAAAAATATATATACCGGGTGTGCGAGAATTATCTGTACAATTTTTGGCTGTTATTAAAAGTCAACCATGAAGTGTAGAAATTCCAGTGTTGTCCCATTTTACAGAGAATCTCATTAAGTTTTTTCTGATACCACGTTTTGACAAGTTTTTTAGAAATGTAGGTGGGTGACAGACATTGATGATTTAAAAGCAAGAATCACAGCTGCTATTGAGCGAATTGATGTGGATATGCTGCAGCGTACATGGCAACATTTGGAGTATCGATTGGATGTTTTGCGAATCACTAATGGTGCACATATCGAATGTTTGTAACAACGTTACTTTAATAAAAGAAACTTGAAAATACAGATTCTAAATAATCTTGTTTAAGAATTTTGTGTGTGTTATCAAGAATTTTATTAAAAGATGAAATTGTACAGATAATGTTCGGACACACTGGAATTTCTAAAAAACTTGTCAAAACTTGGTATCAGAAAAAACTTAGAGATTCTCTGTAAAATGGGACAACACTGGAATTTCTACACTTCATGGTTGACTTTTAATAACAGCCAAAAATTGTACAGATAATTCTCTGACACCCTGTATAATGTTATTTTAGCGATATTTTGCGTCATTTTTTTAAAACATGTATAGTACTGAACTACTGAAATATGAAGCGTGGGGAAACTGAACACAGCTCAGCACCAGTTAGTTTTGCATGCACTGCAGCATAGTAGAGTGGGGTGTGTTGCATCATTGCATGTTGGTCAAGCTTCGTTAATTCGTTATACAATATTGCGATGGATATACGAAAAGATTTCAAAAGAAAATCAGTTGAGTTGGTTGAAGAACACAATGAAAGTGATACAGCAGAACCCTTCTGTAAAGTTATTAAACAAGTGGAAGACAATGCACATCAACCAGAACTAAGTGATGAAAATGTAAGTGTCAGCAATCAAGTACAGGTTGAGGTGATGTCTGAAACAAAGGCTTCACAGGACCAGCTGACCACTAGTAAGTTGATCTGGTATAATTACAAATTTGCAAAAGAAATGTCTATGTGTTTGATGCATATAAAGATAAATAATAAAACAATATAATATAGCTACTTAGTAAATTGCTGGTCGATGAATGTAGAATTATCAAATATCATGTTGCAAGTCATTTAGAATACGGTAACTATTGAATATACCGTACATATGTAATAATATATTAAAAAAATTGGATAATCGTTAACACAAATGACACGGCAAATAATTGTTATTGCCATATAATATTATCAAGTTATGTACCTTCTAATTGCACCAATGTGACTGTCCTATCCAAACTTTTGTTGGAAAGGGTACATATTTCATTTGGATGGCTGTATAGTGGCTGTTCAAAAATGGCAGTTGCACTGACACTTTCAGACAGTTTTTACACAAAATAAGCTTAAAATGCTGGCTTATGGGGCTCTGCCCCAGACCCCCTAACTGTATGGGCTCACCCAATTCACCATGGAACCTGATGAATGTAGCTCAAGTTCGCCCCTTGGGACATTCCTGGCTACGTCCCTGATTGATGATGGATGTTCTACCACATGGTTATCTGCCAGGTATTTTGATTCATATTCTAAAATGGGAATAGTTAAATGAATAATAATAATAAATATTTTGTTTTAAATGCATTAAAACTTAAAATACAAAATGAAAGAAAGTAAAAAACTAGTTTCTGATGTTAATTCAGGTATCAAGTTTCCAATGCTAAACTTGGAAATATCTGTAAAGTTAATACTGTTAGGGTCTTAAATACAGATTACATGTCAGGAATTGGCATAATCAGCTCTCTAGCCAAAAATAGTGAGTTGGTTAAAAGGAGGGGCTGAAGTATTTTTTATATAAATGCACAGAGTATTAGGAATAAGAAATTAATAATTATTTATGTGATTAGTGAAAAGCCTAAAGCTTAATGGTCAAATTAATAAATAAATAGTCCAGCTTCACAGTTATTTGTCATTGTAAATTGTAAGACCAATGTATTTATTTTATTATTAATAAAGGTTATTCAATTCAATTCACTGATACAGACTATATCTAGATTTTGAAGTTTGGATTAGTGATCCAGTATGCAGTGACACTAGAGCAGAGTATGAGTTAAATAGTTATACAATATATATTTATCAGGGAATGGACAGGCAGGTGGGTGGTTTAGTCTTGTACATTAAGAATGATTTAACCAGTTCAGAATGATAGTATTAAATTAGACAACAGGGTAGAATCAGTTTGGGTTGATATTTGTGTATCAAATAAAGAGTATGTTCAGAGAGGTACATTTTACAGACCTTCACACCAAACATAGCAAGTTCATGACAGTATGGTTTGGGAAATAAATAAAGGTTGTAGTGCTAGAACATTAATTATGGGAGATTTCACCCTGCCTCATATAGACTGGAGCCTTTTAGAAGGAAATAATAGGAAAGGTAACTTCTTCATTGAGTGCTGTAATGATACCATAGCTTTTGGTACTTTCTTGTTATCCTGTCCCCCAGACTTTTTGCCAAAAATATCACAACTTATCCTAACCAATTGTCAAGGGCATACAGTTGGTTAGGTTAAGTTGTGATATTTTCGGCAAAAGGTCTGGGGTCTGGGATAACAGGAAAGTACCTAGCTTTCTAATGCAATTTGTAGACAATAGGCTTAGTAAAGTGAGATAATGAATTTGCTATTGAGATGTGCTCTAGATTCAAAGAAATTTTAGAGGATGTACAATGTAGATATATTCCTTTTAGAACTGTTGGGAATAGCAAGATTAGGAAACCTTTGCGGTGGAATGGGGGAATAGTTAAATATGATTAAAAATAAAAGAACATTCACTGAATTTAAAAGCAGTGTAATAGCCTTGTGGACTTGGATAATTATAGGCAGTTAAGAAATACCATATATTGGGGCGTACAAGTTGGTATGTTAAGCTTAAAATTATGCCCCTAAAGTAGGGAGTTGACTTATAGGCCCAGTCTAAAAAATTAACTTTCCACTTTAGCTTATATTTAAAGACAGGTTTACCTGTCATAGGTCCTCAGTCCTGTATTAGCTTGCTTTTGGTCAACATCTGAATTGGATCCATATGACGAAGCACTTGCAAATGTATCTCAGGATCTATATAATGAACTTATGATGTTAGATGTTGATTATAAAGGATTTGATAACTAATTTTTACAAGGTTTTTACAAAGTTTTACTTTTTTATGTTGGCAAGTTAGTGGTTTACTTAAACACCCAGAATAGGCTAAAATCTAAATCTGAAATTGAAAGTTAGGGGATTGACTAATCTGGATTGTAGACTTATACGCCCCAATCTACAGTAAGCTAAATTGTTTGATTTGGAAGAGCAAAAGGCATAGTGAAATAAATCTAGCTAGAAATAGCAATAAAAATCCAAAGAAATTCTTTAGTTTTTATAAATATAATAAAAAGCATGATAGGATATTTGAAAAAGGATCAGGATATTCTTGGTATTAATGATTATTTTAGCTCTGTTTTTACTGAAGTAAATTTAAATAACTTTGATTTCAGTTCTTTAGATTATGTAACTCAGGCATTCTTGATAAAATTCAAGGAAGGATGATGATAGGCAAGTGATTCATTTAATGAAGTCAAATAAAGCTGCTGGACCTGATACTATCTATACAGGGTGTCCCAGAATTAACTATCTATTTCAATGAAATCGGACAAATTTAATAAAAACTGACATAATTTTGTGTTTATTACTAAATTATGATACAAAAATAAATATTTATAAATCATAAGTCAAAACTTTATTGAGAAGTTTCAACATGTGCACCGTCTGTATCTCTGCAAATTTCAAATCTATCCTCAGCGCTGCGAAACACATTTTGAAGCATTTCAGGTGTTATCTCCCGCACTGCCAACTGGATGCATTCTTTAAGTTCAGCTAAACTATTGATCTTTTGGCGATAAACCTGTGTTTTTATGAAACCCCATGCAAAGAAATCCAGGGGTGTCAAATCTGGAGAACGCGGAGGCCAAGGTCGAGGTCCTCCACGTCCAATCCACCAATTCGGAAGGCGTCTGTTGAGGTATTCTCGAACAATTAAAGCATAATGACATGATGCTCCATCTTGTTGAAACACAACATTATCAAGAATGCCATCATCAAGAAGCTGTGGTTTGAGAAACTACTGAAGCATATCAAGGTAGATGGTACCTGTTACAGTTGCTTCCGCAAAGAAGAATGGGCCATAAATTTTGGATTTGGTCATTCCAAGCCACACGTTAACTTTTGGAGAGTGTCTCTGCCATTCTATGACTTCAGACGGTCTTTCATCAGACCAGATATGACAGTTGTGTTGATTGACTTTACCACACGTGTAGAAAGTCGCCTCATCACTGAATAAGCTGTTATCCAATAAACTTTCATTTTCGATTTGATCCACAATTTCTGCACACCTTGCTGCTTGATTTGGATAATCCTCTTCATTTAGGGCATGCAGTACTTGAATGTGATAAGCCTTTTTCATCAGTGTCGAACGCAAGATTCTATGAACTGTTGTCTTGGATATGTTGAGTCTTCGACTGGCCTCCCTAACCGAAGTTGTTGGTTCATCCTCAAACAATTGTCGTACCTGTTCAGTACTGTTACGTGCTGTCCTTGGGCGTCCTCTTCCCACCTCGTCATGTACGGATCCAGTTCTTTTAAATTTGTTCACAAGTTCACGAATTGCTTTGTCTGTAGGACCAGTTCTGTGGAATCTTCTTGTAAATTTTTCTGATTTCATTACATTGCATTCCTTTGATACGGGATGTTACAACAAAGATGCGTTCTTGTGTATTCATTATTAATAGGGTTCTGAAAGAGAATGAAAATAAAACTATGAAAAACTATGAAAAAATTATGAAAATAAAATTATGAAAAAAATTTAGAAATTTATACATTTTTAACACATATTAAACATGATAAACATAAATAAAAGTGTATTTTTAAAAAATTTGTCCGATTTCATTGAAATAGATAGTTAATTCTGGGACACCCTGTATATGCTAGGATTCTCAGAGAAGGGGAGGATAGCTTATATGAGGCACTACCTAACTATTTTGTTTGCCAAGTCTATTAATTATGCAGAGGTACCAAGTGAATGGAAAAAAAACATTTACAAAAAGGGTAAGAAATTATCAGCCTGTTAGTTTAATATCTTTGGTAAGAAAGATACTAGAAAGAATTATAAAGAATAATGTTAAGATTATTTGAAAAATTTTAATCCTATTTCAAGTTCACAATATGGATTTAGATCAGGAAGGTCTTGTTTGTCTAATCTCTTAGGCTTTTTAGAATTTGTAGCTGGGCTGCTGGTGGGGCATGGTTTGAATTCCACATTAAACTGTAGGTCTAATAAGGTGGAGTGACAAGCTTGGCCTTCATCAGAATGAACAATTTGAGCAGAAGCAAAAACCAAAACCAAGGTAGATTTAATGGAAATGATGGAGATGTTATTTGTTTGGATTTTAGTAAGGCATTTGACAAGATTCCATGTAGGAGACTTCTATATAAATTAAAGGCTCATGGGATATTGGGGTCAGTTATAAATTGTGTAGAAAAATGGATAGAAGACAGAACAGAGAGTAATTCTAAATGGTTAAGAATCTGGGTGGCAGAAAGTAAAAAGGGGGGTACCACAGGGATCAGTGGCAGGTCCATTACTCTTTATTTCATATCTAAATAAATGATTTAGAGAAGTGAGTAGGTAGTAAAGTTCCTAAATTTGCAGATGACACAAAAGTAGTTGCCCCAGTTACAAAATATAGAAAATTCTTATAAATTGCAAAAAGACTGCTAGATTAGTTGCCTGGGCTAGTAAATGGCAGCTGGAATTCAGTGTTCAAAAATGCAAAGTCAACCATTTTGGTAGAAATAATGAGAACTTTAGTTATGGGAATTGGTTAGAGGATGTTTGATAGAAAGATTTTGGCATTAGGCTATCTAAAATTTACTAAGAAGTGCTTAGAGGCTAGAAATTGACCTGTTCATCCCTCTAGTGTTAATATGTCTGACACCATGCTTTGAGATAACAGTTTCCTTCCAATTCTCTGCATCTTAGAAGGACTTCATTTATAATTTACTTATGTTGATTCACTGATTTTTAATTAATTAATTAATTTTTTTATGCAGGAAGAAGAGACCAAGGGCAATGTCTGCAAAAGCAACCCCCACACACACACAGAAGAAGAGAGCCAAAATCAAGGTCCAAGATTTTTGAGATGATTGGACAGTCTGCGTTTGAAAGATTGGAGGTCATAGACGGGGGGAAAGATGGACTGAGGAAGATTGTTCCAGAGTTCACCGGTTGAGTAGATGAAAGATTGAAAATACGGTACTGCTCAACCTTTGTGTTAAACTAGAGAGTTGGACAGAAAAGGAATGAGACTGTGTCAAAAGTTTAGTGCTGCATGCTTTTCTTAAAGGAGGAGGCATATATGTAGAAAATACTCATCATTCACCTTTTTCACCTTAAAAGTGTGAACATTACTGCAAAATCCCCTTCTCAATTCTGTATGCTGAGTCAAGTCCATCACATTTTGTGTAAAGCTTCCAGTATTAACCAAGACCAATGCTATTGACTTATTACAAAATTTAATATTCCTGTAACTTGAAATTTTAAATTAAATAAAGATTTAAATTACCATTCTTTGAACTGTACATACTTTTGAAACAACAGTAAAGTACCTATAGTAGGTTACTGTTTCAGTGACTGTAACTAAGAACTATTTTCTTTTCAATCCATACCAAGAAATAAATAAAACTTCATAGCATTGCCCATTTGTTTTTGATGTGATATTTTCAAATGAACAATTTAAGTGACTCTATCAGTAAGCCTGCTAAGTCTAATGTACATTTGGCAGACTTCATTAAAGAAACACACAAGTCTTTAAGAATAGCTTTCAAAGAAAGCAAAGGTAGGCAAACTTAGGAGCCAACCAATTTAGTAATTTATGTAAGCTAGGCTTACCTGAACTAAACTGTAGGTTTCAATCTTTGGTTCAGTTATGTACTTATGATGTAAGCTAGTTAGGTAAGTTTAACAGCAAATGAGTAACATCAAACTGGAAATGATGTGCCTATTATTTGGGTCAGAATGTGGCAGCTGCTGACTGAGTTGGTTAGTCTAACTACTCTAAGTGGGTCCAACAGTCATACTTACCCTAGGTAGCTAGCAAATCCTAAGATGTAGATTTGAATGCCAGATTGCATAATCTGCTCAAAGTTTTTAATGTTACACAATGATATATTCCATAGAACTATTCTACCTACCATGTTGGATGAGAGTTTTAAGTAAAATTATTCATGCTCAATTCACAGGGTGAGAATTTCCACTGTAGTCCTCACTCATAGTACATTGTGCAGTAAATTTAATACTCTCCTCAGAGGCTGAGAAATGAAACTACTGTTGTTTTCCATTATTTAGCATGATATTTTTCAATATATGTTGTTACGAGACTTCAAAATATTTTGAGAATTTTTCATAGTGCAAAACTTTCACAATTTGGAGAGGGATAATTTTTTACAAAACTGGGAGTGTCACACAAGAACTTCGCAGATTCTGCTATCTAGCTTGAATACATCTAGGTCCTACTTTAACCATAGACCAGCATTGTAGTTCTATTTTTAGGGAGAAGTATCGAGATATGATAATTTAGAAGTATTGAGAGTTGAAGAATTGGCCTTAATAGTAGGTCTGTAGTGGTTGTTTTTAATAGGAAAAGTTATTGATGATGAGGTAAAATTGTATTATATGCTCAAAATGTTAGTTATATACATTTGAATTAGTAGCTAGTAATTTTTTTGCCTATAGGAACACACACTGTTAGATTACTTAGCCTGTATTATAATTTATGAGTTGGTAGTTATTTTGGCCCAAAGGTAGTCTAGTAATAAAAGTGCCTAGCTATTAACTGAAAGATTGAGTCTCAGCTCAGACTTTAGAGTTTAGTAATTAAAGTAGTTCTTTTGGTTCTTCTTTACAAAAGCTGTATCCTGTGGGTCCTCTCCTTTAGGACTATATGACTTAAGAGCTATGTTGTGTCCACTATTGTTACACTGCTTCCTGTTGATCAGCAGGGTTATGCGACATTGGGTCTGGAGAGTAGTTAGATGGGAGATGTTCCTCTGCATCCAGATTATGTAGCAACCCATGGTTTGGATCCCATGTAATGCTGTAGGTCCTCTCCATATATGACCTTAGATGTTGTAAAAGAGGTTAACACATGTATATAAAACTAACTGTATGACCTAAGTCCTCTATCATTGTTATTATAATTACTGGATACTAATAAAAAAAATTTGGAATCGTATAAATGGTTGCAAACTAATAGAAAACATTTTAAATTGTATAATTGTTTTGCCACCATATCAATACTGTATCCGTATCTTTATCAGTGGTGTAGTGGTTAGCATCACTAACTATGAATCCATTGGCCCTGGGATCAAGACCCAGTGATGGCAGGTGGTATGCAGAAAAAACCCAGCTGTTTATTCTTCCATACAATAAAGAAATTGGTTAGTAGATAAATGGGTAGCTACCCTGATTAGCCAAGTGGTTAACACATGGCTGATGGTGTGGTGTGGTTTGGATTCCACATTAAATTGTAGGTCTAAGTGGAGTGACAAGCTTGACCTTCATCAGAATGAACAATTTGGGCAGAAGCTAAACCAAGGTTATATACCATACATATACAGTGTATATCTTTCAACCTTTCAAAGGTTCTGTGCGATGATTCCTCATTTCACGAAGGTCAAGCTTATTGCCCCTCCTCTCGAGTTGGCCTAGTGAAGTAGTGTGTTGGTTTCTTGTACTCTTCACCTCACATAGCCAGGTATGCCTGGCTCATTGGGGATTGTTCTGAGCCAGGTGTCTAATCTTCTTTTGAAGATGTCTACTGCAACATCATTTGTATTTCTTAGGTCTTTGGGCAGCTGATTAAACAGTTTTGGTCCTCTCACAACAAAACTATTTTCTTTCAGGGTTAAGGATGTTCCCTGTCTAGCCTTTAATTTGGGAACATGACACAGTCTTCCTTTTCTACTTTCCACTGTTGTTTGGGGAGTTACAGGGTTCAGAGTAAGATTAGGGACTAGTTTCTCCATTATTTTCCAAGTGTAAATGATGGTGTATCTCTCTCTCCTCCTTTCCAGTGAATATTGGTTTAGTTTGCGTAACCTTTCTCAGTAATTTAGTTCTTTGTACCCTTTCATGTTAGCTGTGAAGCTTCTCTGAATCCCTTCTACCTGTCTAATGTCTTCTTTTTTATATGGGGATGTTAGGACTGAGCAGTATTCCAATTTGGGTATGATCAGTATTTTCAGTAGAGGAATCATTATATTCCTATCCCTTCGTTTAAAGCAGCGGTGTCCAATACATTCACCACTCGCCACATGTGGCAAATAGGCTATTGCATTGTGGCGATATTATAATTTTTTTTGGAATATTTATCTTTAATATTAATAATAAATAATTTGAAATGTCGTTTGTAATGTTTTTTAATCCTTTTTTATGGTGTGGCAAATATGAAAAATAGAAAACCGTAAGTGTGGCTAGCATGGAATTTCTATTGGATACCACTGGTTTAAAGGTTCTCAATATCTACCCAGTTATTCTCTTTGCTCTGTTTACTGCTATCTTATTTTGTGTTTGAAATTTTGCATCATCAGTCATTACAACCCCTAAATCTTTTGCTCTAGAATTTCTCTGAATTTCCTGTCCATTTGGGGTATAATATTCCATGGATTTTAGGTCTTCTCTTTTTCTGTACCTTAACAGCTGAAATTTCTCAGTGTTAAACTTCATATTGTTATCTTCTTTTCACTTGTAGATTCTGTTCATGTCGATTTGTAGAGATCCTATATCTTCTGGGTTTCTTACTTTTCTACTGATCTTTGTGTCATCAGCAAAGGATGTTACTGTGCTGTCTCTGATAACATCCTCATCTATGTCAGTTAGCATGATTATGAAGAGTAGTGGAGCTAATACTGTTCCTTGTGGTACTGAGCTGAGGACCTCTGATTCTGATGAAGATACTCCTTGTACTGTAATGACTTGCTGCCACTCACTAAGGAAATTATATATCCATTTCCCTATATTTCAGTTTATGTATTATGATTCCATGATCACATTTGTCAAACGCTTTGGCAAAGTCTGAGTGTATTACATCATAGTTTTCATTACTTTCAAGTGCATCAGTAATGTTGTTGTAGTGTTCCATTAGTTATGATAGGCATGATCTGCCTGACCAAAACCCATGTTGGTTATCAATTAATTTTTTCTGAGTTTCTAAAAAGTCATAGATTTTCTTTCTAACTATTCTTTCAAATATTTTAGTGAGATGAGGTGTAAGCGACACTGGCCTATAGTTTTTGGCCTCGGATCGATCTCCTTTATATATTGGGACTGTGTTTGTGCTCTTCAGGATGCCTGGTATTTCTCCCATTTCTAATGATCATCTCCGTATCTAATATAGGGGCTCAGCAATTGCATCCTTGCAGTTTTTAATCAGTGTGGCATTCCATTTATCCGGTCCTGCGACTGAGTGTGCTTTTAGTTTCCCTATAGCTTGTGTAACATCATCTGTCATAAAGTTGAAGTATGTTATACTTTCCCCTTGTAGTTCTTCAAAGAAGCGTTTCGATCGTGTATCAGTTTGTCAGTTTTTGGGATACTGAAAGATGATTCATACTGAGATCTTAATATTTCAGATACTTCTGTTAGATTGTCAGATAAAGCACCTGTGTTGTTTTCATTTTCAGAGGTTCGATAGTTGCATGGTTTTTTGACTTCCTTTTTGCAAAATTATAGAAGTACTTTGAGTTAACCTTTATCGCTTCTATAGCATCATTGGCTTCTTTTTCTGTATGCTTCTCAATTAGTTCCTGTATGATGTCATTGATACTCTGCAGTTTATCATTTAATATTTTTCTGATGTTATCTTTACAGTTACTTAATTTTGCAGTCACTCTTTTTCTCTTTTGGAACAATGACCTCTTTTGTCTCTCAAACCTGCTTCTCTCCTCTTTGTTATATTTTTGGGACATGTCTTTCCACAATTTCCAGCATCTCCTCCATTGTCTTGACCTTGAAAATGGTTTTTCCAATCTATTACTTCCATGCTGGATGCAATATCTTCCCAGTGTTTATAGCTTTGGAGTGAAAATTAAAAATTTTGAATGTTTCTTTCTTTTGTTCATGTTCTTTCCTTTCCTGTTGCTTTTATGTTGGTTGTTATTTCAATAATGTTATGGTCCGATATTATAGTTGGGGATATTTCTACATTATCAATTAGGTTGCTGCTGTTTGTGAATACCAAATCTAGGCAGTTGTTTTTTCTTGTGTTTTCTGTTATTTCTTGCATTACCCTAAATTCATCATCTAGAGCTAGTAGCATTTTTACCTGCTCCTGATCTTCCTGTGTGCCCCCCTTGTCCTGGTGTATACATATATTTTTTCATATCCTTTTATATTTCATGAATGGGAAATTAAAATCACCACAGAGAAAAATATTTGGGGTTGGAGAGTGTAGATCTTTTACCAAGTTTCTTACCTCTGTAATGGAATCTGAAAATTTTGGGGTTGGTTGGTGTGTTTTGGGGTCTGTACATTACAATTAGTACCATATTTAATTTTCAACTTTTGCTGCTACACATTCTTCATAGCTGTTTGAGGTACGGTCAGTGGCGGTTCCTCATATGGGCAATATGGGCAGCCGCACAGGGCGGCATTTGTGGAGGGGTGGCATGAGCGCCTGCAAAAAAATAAAAATAAAAATAAGAATAAATAAATAAAGAAATAAATAAAAAAATAAATAAAATAAATAATAAAAGATCAATAAATATATTTTTATTAATAAAAAACCATCTATTGCATTTTCCATAAACCTTCCCATAAAAGACCTAAACAATGCAAAATGCTTCCAGATTAATATTATTGGGAATAAAGGCCCATACTTTAACATATGTAATGTTATTTTTCTGGGTTTGGTTAAATAGTGAAATGTATATTATTTATTACAGAACGAATCTTCACACTAAGCCACTAAGGTCTGTCAAATAACCGCAAATGGATAAGAAGAGGTCAAAGCTATCAGGTGCTCAGTTTAGAAAAAAGAGGAAAGAAGAAGAAGAGGAGAAACGAGCAAAAGATAAAGGTATAGAGCTATGTCATCTACTCTTCACTGCTATATTGCACTGCTATTTTGTGATATAGCTTTCTGAGTCATTTGAAGTGTACTATTATGTATATAATTAGCCATTAACCAAGGAGGTTGTATTATTCATTTGTTTCCTATTCTAAAAGTTTAATAAATTGTGCTTAATAACATGTTAAATTAATTGTACTAGCCTATTCATGCATTGGTCTGTTATGGGGCACTTTTGAAATATTTTGGAACACCCTCTGCCACTAGCCAGGATGAGAAGCCGTCTACTTCTGCCATTATTGAGGCTGAGGAGCCATCTACCTCCTCAGCCTCACATATGTCTCCACAAATGCAGTCTGATCCTGAGGATGAAGACCCATTTGCTTCTACTTCTCCCCGGCAGGACTCTTCAGGTGAGTTTGTGTGCACATATGTCTGTGAGTGTGTGCATGTGTGTGTATGTGTATGTGTGTGCATCCCTGCAAAGCATTTTGCAAACAGTTATAAATTATAATGTTATTATCACTGGGTCTGGGTTACTGGGTATGTGTGGTGTTTCACCACCATAATTCCATAACACCACCACCATAACAAAGTGCTGTGAATAATGTGTTATCTAACTTAGGTGTGTATACTAATGAGTAATGCTCTTGTTCTTTCTATTAGAAAGGCCTGGAGCAGAATCGCCTCCTGAGGATGAGTCTCTGTCCACCGACCCTGCTAACTGGCCTTCAGTTCTGACTGAGAGAATTCGGACACAACTGGTTTCCAGGGGACCAAGTCAAGTACCATCTGACTTTGTATTCCCTAGAAACGACAGTGACGGAAGAAGTTTCCACCATCAATACTTCAGGAAGTCATTGGTTAGTGGGGAAAATATAACCAGAAGTTGGTTGGTCTATTCCTTAAAAAACAACAGCCTTTTCTGTTTCTGTTGTACATTATTTTCCAAGAGGAAAATAAATTTAACAAGTTTGGGACTCTCGGACTGGAAGCATGCAAGCTCATTGCTCACATCACATGACAACAGTTCAGAACACCTAAATTCTATGAAAATCTGGAAAGAACTGGCAGTGAGGATGAGAAAGGGGGAGACCATTGACAAGCAGGAGATGGCACTTCTGGAGGCTGAGAAGTTGAGATGGAGAGCGGTGCTGACACGTCTCACTGCTATTGTGCATTCTCTGGCAGTTAGGAATTTGGCACTAAGGGGACATACAGAAAAATTGTTCTCACCATCAAATGGCAATTTTCTGAAAGAAGTTGAACTGATGGCACAATTTGATCCTATAATGCAAGAGCACATTAACCGTGTCCAAAAAGGGACCTCCAGTCACACCAGCTACCTCGGCCACCACATACAAAACGAACTCATTGATTTGTCGAGCAGCAAGACCATTTCAGCAATGGTGAGCGACATCAAACAATCAAAGTTTTTTTCAATAATTCTAGATTGCACTCCAGATATCAGCCACACTGAACAGTTGTCAGTTGTGATTCGGGTTGTGTCACTGGAGGGGAAGCCCCATATAAAGGAACATTTCATGGGGTTTTTGGAGGCAGAGGAGTCCACTGGTCAACATTTGGCATCTCTGATTCTGAAGAGACTGGAGGAGCTAAAAGTTCCTTTCATGGACTGTAGAGGACAATCATACGACAACGGGGCCAACATGAGGGGAAAAAACAAGGGTGTTCAATCCAGGCTCCTAGAAATTAATCCCAGAGCTCTGTTTGTTCCATGTGGGGCTCATTCTCTGAATTTGCTTGTGGCCGATGCTGCTAAGGGATCTATTGATGCCACAAGTTACTTTGGCATCTTGCAGAAGCTTTACAACTTGTTTTCAGCCTCCACACAACGATGGACCATTTTGAAAAAACATGTGAACATCACATTGAAGATGTGGTCTGATACAAGGTGGGAAAGCAAGATCAAGAGTGTGGAGCCCCTGAGATATCAGGCAGCTGCAGTGAGAGATGCACTGATCGAGGTGAGGGACCACACCAAAGACTCTGTAATAAAGGTCGAGGCTCAATCTCTGTCAGACGAGGTTGGGTCATACCGCTTCGCCATTTGTTCAGTGGTGTGGCATGACCTGTTGTGCCAAATTCAGCATGTGAGCAAGCAGATGCAGTCTCCTAGCATGCACGTTGATGTTGCAGTAAATCTAAAAAAAACAGAGAGAGGTCTCCGCAATTACAGGGCAACAGGTTTTGTGGCTGCACAAATGGTAGCCACAGATATCTGTGAACAAATGAATGTGGAGGCTGTGTTAAAACAAAAACGGCTGAGGTCCACAAAGCGGCACTTCTCCTATGAAGCATCTGATGAGCCCTTGATTGATGCTTTGAAGAAGCTGGAGGTGACATTTTTCAATGCAGTGGTTGATGCTGCAACATCAGCCATTCAGGAAAGATTTTCCATTGGAAATTGTGGGAGAGAAGTTTGGAGTGCTGACACATTTCCAAAATCTCACATTTGAGGAGCTGACAGAACAATGTGTGAACCTTAGTACTACACTACACTTTAAGGGACAATCTGACTTGGATGGCAGAGAGCTTGCACAGGAGCTGAAGAACTTGCCTGACTTGCCATCAAAGACCATATCCTTGCTTGAACTGCTGACATTTATCCATGAAAGGGAGCTCTCTGAAATATATCCAAATTTGTGGACTGCTCTCAGAATTGGTCTTACTCTTCCAGTCACTGTTTCTGAAGCAGAGAGGAGCTTTTCAAAGCTGAAGCTCATCAAATCCTACCTGAGGTCAACTATGTCACAGGAACGCCTTACCGGTCTGGCCATCATCAGTATAAATCATACAATTGCTGAGCAGATTTCATATGATGATTTAATTCATGACTTTGCATCAAGGAAGGTAAGAAGAGTCAGGCTTTAGATGGCAGTTGTGCTGTGGTGCAATTTATTTTGTTTCTTGTTCAAAGTGTAGCATAATAATTACCCTCTCTTAAGTGTCTTATTCTATTTATGTGATAGAGCATTTGTACAATTTAGAAATTTGATTCTCTAGTTTATTTATGGCAGTTGTGCAATTTAATTTGTATTTTTCCTGTTCATAGTATCATAATTACATTCTCTTAAGTGAGTTATTCTATTTACGTGATGAAGGATTTGTAATATTCAGAAATTTGAGTCTTTGTTTTGGTTCTGAAGTTCCAACAATTAGTCCAATAAAAAGTTATTTTGTGAAAGAGTTATGTCTGTCCTTTATTTTGGGGGGATTCGAATGTGTGTGTGTTGGCGAACGGGGGGGGGGGGGGGGGGGCGCTGAAGGTGAGGTTCGCCCAGGGCATCATGTAAGCTAGGACCGCCACTGGGTACGGTACTTAAATAGTCATTTCTGCCATATGCCTTTCGCGTGTGTAAATAGCACATTCTCCTTTACGTCTCACTGTTCTGTCGGCTTGGAGTATGTTATAGTTGTCAATTTGTATTTGGCCCATTCCATGACAAATCATGCTAAAAAAAAAAAAGAAAGTGCACCATACCCTCATAGATTTTGCTTAAATTTGGTTTATATAATGGTCTTTGCTAGTAAGTACCAAATTTCAAATATCAGCTCAATCGGAGTTATGGTTCAAAAGTTATGCTCCCCCCTTTTTTGAGTGGGGGACAAAAACAAAATTTTCAAACCACCATAACTCAGTCCCTAATTGACATAGAACAGTGATTTAAAGTGTATATGAAAGGTAATTGCACACACAACAAATTAGCATTTAAGTATAAAAAATGGCTAAAATGAACCAAAAAAACATTGGCACTTTATTCCATTTGAAGGGGTCCTGCACCTCCCCTAAATTACAGATTTTTTTAAAATTTTCATATATACAAAAAATGAGTTTCAACCTTATTCTATCAATATATGAAAAGAAATATGTGTGTATTTGCATATAAAATAGGTATTTACAGATTTGAAAATGATTGCTTTCACTTAAGAGACAATAATTTCTAACAAACTGTTCAACATTCTCATTGACTTCTGGTATACACTGGGTATCAAATTATTAGCCACTTCCCAAATTTTGAAATTTCTGAGAAACCGCGCAATGAAACCTTGTACGATCCTGAATATATATTGCTCATGTGTATCAAGGTTGTCTGTGTAAATTTTATGGAGTTATGTTCATAAGTATGGATATGGCAACAATTTAAATAATTTAAGCTGAAATACAGCGTCTCACATTAATAGCCAGGTATAATGAAAACACATTTAAACAAACATTAAAGTGTTTTTTAATTGGATATTCAATGTACAAAGAAAGAAATCATCATAAATATGGAAATAATGAACATAATAATATCAAAATGACCTCATAAGGTTGTTAATAATGGATGTACGATCCTCCACTTGAAAGAACTTTCCTGAGGCGCTCATCCATTGAATTCGTCAAGGTGAGGATCTCATCTGATGAAATGGTACGAGCAGCATCCACAACAGCCTCCCAGAGTGCATCCTTACTCGAAAACTGCCGTCCATCTCGATAAACTTGCCTCTTCAGGAGAGACCACAAGTTTTCAATCGGGTTGAGATCGGGGGAACACGCTGGCCACTTCATTAATCGAGAGCCAGAGAAGCCTAATTACTGCAGATATTCCGTAGTTTGCTTAGCTGAGTGTGAGGGTGCATTGTCCTGCATAAACACCAGCGTTCTCTTGAATGTGACCCTCTGCTTCTTGAACCACGGTAGGTTTTCCTTTAAGAAGGCAACGTAGGCATTGGCAGTCATCTTAACGCCGTCTGGAACTCTCCATGGCCCAACCATCATACCTCCAACAATGCCTGCCCAAAACATGATGCCACCTCCCCCTTGCTGGCGTCTCAAACGATGAGGACGGTTCCCTCCAATTGTTACCCAACCCTTGCTCCATCCATCTGGTCCGTCGAGGGTAGCACGGCATTCGTCAGTGAAGAGGACTTTTGAAAAATCAATTTTCATGTAGTCCTCTGTCCATTTCAGTTGATTCTGCTTTTGAACTAACTTCAGAGGAGGCCTTGTAACAGGCTTGACGTGCTTGGCTACCTTCTTCAGGATGCGACATCTGGTAGCTTTCGAAACTTTTTCCTCGCCACAACGTTTGAAAAGTTCATCACTGGTCAGGCACGGGTTTATCACAGCTTCACGCTTGATACGAGACAAGGTACGTTGAGAAACTGTCCTCGACACACCTTTGTCAGCCCTCGAACGGACAGCACCAGGAGCCTCGACGAATCTCTTCACTGTGCGGTGATATCTTCCCAGGATTTTTTATATTTCCAGGGTTGTCTTCCCCTTTGCCAGCTCAGAGACGATGGTGGACTTCTCATCAGAGGTTAAATCACCTTTGTGACCCATAATCACACACTTATTTGGCACCTGGCTAATAATTAGAGACACCAAAGTCGTTGCTAATTCATGCAAATGGCCGCCGTTTGTTTACGTTTGCGCAGAATGAAATGATTTTAATACTGTATGCGCAGATAGGTGTCGCCATCATTCAGTGTCGTGACATTCAGTGACTGTGAGTGACCTTGACGAATTCAATGGATGAGCGCAAAGTGGCTAATAATTTGATACCAGTGTATAGATAGGTGTACTTGTTAAAAATGTAAATACATATGTGTTAAACTAGTATTCTAAGAACTAAACATAAAACACTAGTACCTACCATAAAATATCTTCCCCCATTCGATTGTTGGGTAAATTGGTTGAACAAAAAATCCCATGTGAACATTAAAAAAGTGGCAATCCTACCCAGGATAACTATTGCCTCACTAGAGAGATCTTTATTTTGTTTTCTGTGATGCGCAAAGCATTCACTGTGTTCTCATTTAGTGCATATACTTTTTTTCATTTTGAACAGATTTATGTACATATATGCATAGTGTTTTAAATAAGTAAGTGTTTGATGAAAATGTCTACACATAAAAGCTATAACAAGTGCTGTTGCAACCCTTTTGAACTGCACAAAAAGCCTATTTGCGAAACTTGAGGCCACTTCCAAAGCTTGTTGTTGAAAATAGTAACCCTAAATATAATTTCAGTGATGAATCAGAAGTTTGTATAAATTGTCTGAAATTAATTAATTAAACACACAAACCTGAAGAATTATTCAGACTGCCAGAAGCAATAACTAGTAGTACTGAAAGTATGACTACTTCACCTGACATATCCCCAGAAAAATTCCAAGAAAATGTACTGAAATGGATAAAGATATTCAATGAGAAGATCTTAATGCAACTTTGGAGCAACTTCATGTTACCCCAGTGAAATTACGTAAGTAACTAGCTATTAATGTGTGTACAGATAATGCATTTTTATACTGTCAGCTGAAATTTAATTCAGATATAGTTGTCTTATACCTAATACATATATATGAAATTATCTAAAAAATATACTTCAGTTCAGAAATTCAGATTGTTGCCACTAGATATGTCATACTTATATTTATTAATTAATTGTATTTCAAATATTTTTCAGATGCCCTGAGCAGTGGAAGCAGATCAAAGGCAGTTTCACAAAAATACAAAAAAGCTTCAACCTCCCTCAAGAGGAAGTTGGAAACTGCATTTGCCACTGAAGTTAAAGATGTTGGTGAGCCACTGAGTAAACAACATCTCAAAGAAGCAGATTTGGAGAGGTAAGAAACTAAAATAATTAATGAGATGACTTTGTACTATTAATGTATGTATGTAAATACCTGTATATAGGTACAGTATTATAGGTTGTCATGTTTGGATATATATGTAGACATTAGCTATATTTCCTAAAATGTGACATCATCTCATATACTAAATATACTGGTATATGTTCAAATTCATGAAGTACAGTACTTCCTTAATTCTTGAATAACATAAATCATGTACAATACTTACATCCTTAATATTGTACAGTAATTTGGGGTTGTTTTTTTTATAGGTATGAAAACCTCATGAGTGATCTTGTACAAACAAGACTTCAAATTCACATCATTGTACAAAAGGATGCTTCATATACTTACACTCTCACCATTTCCTATTTCTAGGACAATGGATTTGTTTGGTGCAACCAGATGCATGGTTGACAAAGTCAGACATTTGAAACATACATTTGGTATTATGCCGCAGATTCCTGTCTACAGTAAAGGAAGAAAACTAACTGAAGATAAAATCTCTGAAATAAAGGAATTCTACGAAGATGATGAAGTCAGTCATTTGTGTGCAGGGAAATCTGATTGCGTTAGCATAAGAAATAAAGATGGTGAAAAAGAGTACATGCAAAAACGTCTATTACTAGGAAATTTAAAAGAATTATATTCAAAATATAAGGAAAACAATGATAAGAGCATAGGGCTTTCTACTTTTGCCAATCTGAGGCCTAAATGGTGTGTAATTGCTGGAGGCAAAGGAACCCACTCAGTTTGTGTTCGCACCCCCACCAGAATCCTAAACTCATGGTATCAGCAATTGCAGAGAAAAACTTAACCTATTACACACTTATGAAAAAAGTGTTTGTGATATAAATTCTTCTACATGCATGTTACATGGATGTTGAGAATGTCCTGGTAGCATAGGCATATTTAATTTCTTAAATACTATACGGTATACCTTCCTTGACAAGCAGAGATTCTGTTGAATATGTTCAGTGGACTAATACAGATAGATCAACATTGGAAACTCATATAGCTTCTCCAGATGAATTTATCGAACACCTTTCAGAAAACATTTTTTCTCTTACTAGGCACCACTACATTGCAAAAAGCCAGTGTCAGTATTTGAAGACTGTGAAACAGAATCTTCACTGTGATGAAATACTTGTGCTAGGGGATTTTGCAGAAAACTATTCATTCATCACTCAAGATGAACCACAAAGTTTTCACTGGACAAATGACCAGGTGACCCTCCATCCATTTGTGGTGTATCACATGAAGGATGAGGAATTAATTCATACTAGTTACTGTATTATTAGCGATTGTCTTGAGCACTCAACATCAGTAGTTCACACTTTTCAGCAATATTTAATGAAGGATATTAAACAGAAATTCCCCAATGTACAAAAAGTAATTTATTTCTCTGATGGGTGTGGAGGCCAATACAAAACACAAATATAATTTCAGCAATCTATGCTATCATGAACAGGATTTTGGTGTGAAGACTGAGTGGAATTTCTTTGCCACAAGTCATGGGAAAAATGCTTGTGATGGTATTGGAGGAACTATTAAGAGAGTTGTAGCAAAGGCTTGTTTGAACGTACTGATACTGGTCATATTCTAACACCAAGAGCTTTCTATGATTTTTGCACTGAACACTTTAATTCAATTATTTGTTTGTATGTTACAAAGGAGGAGGTTCATGTGGATAAATTCAATCTTTCTAGTAGGTTTAATGAAGCTTTACATGTTAAAGGTACACAGGGTTTCCACAGGTTTGTACCAGAGTCAGAAAACCTAATACAAGCTTATCAGACATCCGATTCTGATAATTGTAAATTGTTTAGAATAAGTACTGGGGCTGAACCAGATAAAGACAGTCAACTAGTTGAAAAAGATGAGTATCAAATTGGCCAGTATGTTGCCTGTAAATATGATGATAAAGTTTGGTTTGGAATTATTTTAGACACTTCAGAAGAATATGGTGATTATAAAATCAGTTTCCTCACCTCATCAGGATCTACCACTCAGTATTATTTTCCAATGGAAGAGGATGTTTGCTGGATAAAACAAAGTGATATGATTTCTATCATGACACCAAATATCAAGCCTGGTGTTAAGATTATTTACTCCTTCAATCCAAAGCAAGTTCAAGAACTTAGTGGGAGTTTGGAACCAAAACTAGGATAAAAATCTGTTGGAAAATTAACTATATATAAGCTTAGGTAGGTATAGATTATTAGCTTTAAGAATTATTGCACCATGTGTAAATTGCAATGTATTAATTACCTAACAGCTTACATGAATTTGTAAAAATTAAGTCTCTTAAGTAAAAGTAGCCATTTTGAAATCTGTAAATACCTATTCTATATGCAAATACTGTACACACATATTTCTTTTCATATATTGATAGAATAAGGTTGACTTATTTTTTGTATATATGAAAACTTTAAAAAATCTGTAATTTAGGGGTGGCAGGACCCTTTCAAATGGAATAAAGTGTCGTAACTTTTTTTCTGTTAATTTTAGCCATTTTTTCTGCTTATGCTAATTTGTTATGTGTGCAATTACCTTTCATACACACTTTAAATCACTGTTATATGTCAATTAGGGACTGAGTTATGGTGGTTTCATCCCCCCCCCCCCCCTCAAAAAAGGTGGGAGCATAACTTTTGAACCATAACTCTGATTGAGCTGATATTTTAAATTTGATTTGGTACTTACTAGCATAGACCATTCTAGAAACCAAATTTAAGCAAAATCTATGAGGTGTGGTTTTGACTACTGCATGATTTGTCATGGAATGACCCATTTCTTTTTTAACACACAACTCAGTTTGCCTGGCAGTCCTTTAGATGAATTTCTGTGAGGCATGCAAAGTCTGCTCTGGCTTCTTGCATGGGTCCTTTCAGGTATAAAACTTTGCCTGGGGAATAATTTGATTTAAGGCCCTGAATGTTGGCTAGGATTATTATTTTTATTTTTTCTCTGTAATTTTCGCATACAGGTGGTTCCAATTAATTTTCCAATGGTGGTACCAGTTTCATTGCCTTATGCCTCTTTTTATCTTTGTCAGTACCTGTTGTCCTGATAATGCATGAAGTGTCTTTGTGTGTGCCTTCTCTCTGGCTCTCGGATTCCTATATTTGTCAGCTGACCTTGTATTTGCTGGACTTATTTAGCAGCTGAATTGTGTTGGCTACATCTAAAAAATTGGTATCCTTCTTTGATGTTCATTTTTCCTGTTCACCCATTGCGTTCCTTTGAGGGTGGTGGTGGTAATAGCATTTTTGTCTGTATTTGCACCTCCCATATCTTGCATAGGTGTTGCAGACAGTAAGATGGTGGAACTTGCACTTCCTTTGAAATTTGCAATAGGCCTATCCACTTGTGTAATGTGTGTTACATAATGTGGGATGTGCATTAGGGTATGTCACGTTTGGACTTTTTTTGAAAAGTTATGGTGCTTACCTCTTATATTGTGACAAATTGACCAAAAACCATGAATAAACCAAAAAAAAGACAATCGGGTAATATTTAGCCCCCCCCATTTGAAAAATAAGCCCCCTATTCACACAAAAAATGGTGATTTTTGAGATATTTGGTCATAGTTTCCTTACTAATCATCGTATTTAAAATATTTTGCTACCAAAATGTAGAGAATAATAATGCGCTTCAATCTGAATAGTTTTTATATCTCTCTGGTCATTTTGATGCATTTTCTAAGAGAAAAATGCTGCTGTTTTATATCTTTGGAAGATCTGAACTGCAATAAAATATTATCTTATATATATACTTTGGATGTCACTGCCATCCATAGAGCATCATCCCAATGCAGCTCTGCGGTGATGGGCTTTAAAAATACTGTATAAATCAAAAGAGCAGATGGGCTTAAATGAGCAACATTTTTTTGGTTTAGAGATTCAAAGTGGGAACAACTTTGCACATCTTTTTTTTTTTTTTTTAAATACAAACACAAAATAATTTTAATGAAATAGAAACAAAGTGTTATTCTTGAAATTATAATGAAAAATTGTAAATGAAATGAAATTACAAATGGAAAGAAATTACAAATTCAAGAGACCTTGTTTGGAAAACTTTGGGAAAACACGCCTGTTTTCCTCTACAACTTGAAGCAATGCCTGAAATTCATTTTCATCCCTACATGAGCAATGAAAATTCTGCAAAAGTTTGATACCCCTTTCTGTAGTGTCATTAACAACCTTAGTTGAAGAGAATATTCTCTTCATCCATTGACTGTAGTAACTTAGGACATTTTGATGGGCCTGGGCTCAGAGTAAAATCATCTTCACCATTACTTGAGTCCACTAACTCACCTTCAGATGATTCAAGTTTGTGTGTCTCTTCTTCTAATGCCTTTCGCTCTTTTTCTTTCAATTTTCTTCATTCTTCACCTTCTATTCTAGCAGTCTTTTTGATCAGTTTGGCTACATAAGCTTTATCGATCGGACCCAGAGAATATATTCTAGCACTTCGCTGATCTTCCAAAAAGCAAAGATCCTCATTCTTCTGTTGTATAGTTCTCAATGTATCATTTTGGATCTCATTACATACATTTTCAGTTGATATATCAAATAAGTTATCTAAACGAGACAGAAAAGATGTTTTTTGGGTTTCATAACATTTCTTCTTTATATTTTTACCCAACTTCTCATGCTCTTTTATCAAATCCCACAAATTTTTTTTGGGTCCTTTCTGCTTTCTAACAGATTTTGATGGTATGCCAGCCATAATCCACACCTTTTCTACCTTATCTAATACTCTCAAAATATTTTCTTCCTTTGATACATTGTCACTTTTCATTTGATCCCATCTCAAGAAGAAAAAGTGACAGAACTTCACTATTCGTTGGAAGCATGCTTCCTTCTCTTGCGCATATGTCTTCCACTAACTTTCCCAATAAAAAATCATATTTTCTTAGGTCTGTTCTTAATATTGGCGTACTGTTAGCCATGACTATCGACTTATTTTAATAAACTATGAAATTAAGCAAATCTATAATAGAATTCTGAAAGAAAAGCAAATTTATCATACATTTGGATATATTTGCATACTTTTTATAGATAAAACCTGGAAATACTGTAAATAAATGTTATGAAAATAGGGGGGGGGGGAAATTTCATAAGGTCCACTCAAATATTAGCACTGTATACAACTAAAATAGTTTTAAAACATTCACAATAAGCGGATACCATTATTCTCTACATTTTGGTAGCAAAATTTTTTAAATACAATGATTAGTACTGTAAGGAAACTATGAATAGGGGGCTTATTTTTCAAATGGGGGTGGGGACCCTAAATATTACCCGATTGTCTTGTTTTTGGCTTATTCGTGGTTTTGGTCAATTTGTCACAATATAAGGGGTAAGCACCATAACTTTTTCAAAAAAGTCCAAAAGTGACACACCCTAATATCTGCAGTTCCCTTTTGCATAGTACAGTCGACCCTCGACTTACGTCATCACTGTCTTACGTAATTTTGAGTTATGAGAAGCCCCCATTGACTGTAATTGATTCGTCTTACGTAATTATTTCATGTTGCATAATAGCTGCATAATTGCAAACACGGTGCATGACCACTCACTGGCAGGATGCCAGGTATTTCACATTATTTTGTTGTTATTTTTACTGTTTATTATATAAAGTGATACTGTATGAAGTGATTAATAAATTAAATTAATTTTTTATTATTAATGTTTAATACGTATTTTCTTTTACAGATGGTGTTTCTTAATAATAATTACTAATTACCATTATAATTCTGTTTATATACTGTTTTTATCAAAAAATTTAATTATTTTCAATACTTTTTTGGGGTCCTGGAACGGATTACCTGATTTACATGTATTTTGGGGTTTGACTTACGTCATTTTCGAGTTAAGTAACTCATCTCGGAACGAATTAATTACGGAAGTCGAGGGTCGACTGTATTTACATACAGTATTTTCTATACTTATCATATTATTTTCAATGTTCTTAATTTTGGTATCATTATTTTTCTTTGGCTGTTTATTTCCCACATTTTTAGTTATTTTTTATCATTTCACTCATTGGACAGTTTTACTACCTCGCAACTTTTACGTATCTCTTTTCTTTCATCTTTGTCATCATTCCATATTATATTGTTTATATTGTCATTCATTATTTCCTTCTCTCTCTCATCCACACAAATTTTCATTGGGACATTTCCGGACTCTTCTTTCCCCATTATTTCACCTTTTTTTGTAACTAGTTTGTTTTCTCCATTTATTTAAATACTGTGAAGGAGTTTACAATCTGTACATGTGTCACACAGAAATTTGACTCCCACAATCTGTATCACATTTGAGACAAGAGATATTTTCCTATCATCCCAATTCATGCAGATAATCATGCAGTTTTTGACAGAAATCGCATCATATTGCTGCATTTTCAGTTGTGTCCAGATTACACAAATTGCAGATTAAGTGAGAATTTGGACATATCCTGCTATTCATTAATTAGCATAAAAAGAAATACACCCACAAATTATTTATTTATTTATTTTGTTTCCCCTTTCTTTCTCTTTCCTTTCGATGGTCACGAGGGTTTTCTGACCTTTGCGTTTTATGACCTTTTTCCTACCTTGTTTCAAAATTTCTTAAATGCCAACCATATCACAGTTTAAATATATATGTTAAACTGGTTATAATTTATGTAAACTGTATTGCACTTTTTTAATTTTACTGAATTTCACTTAATAAGTTATATGCATAGATTCACTGATACTTTATACACTTTTGGGTGTAAACAGAATAAACCACCAAGTAGTTTATTCCCTTCTTATTTAGGTGCTAATATATAGAGAGAGAGAGAGAGAGAGAGACATGTCCATTCCCCGCAAGGTACAAGCGGAAAACATTATATATATATTAAAACCAGAACGGGACTTTGTGGACACCTTGTACTATATATATATATATATATATATATATAGGGTGTCCAGTGACCAGAGGCATTTTTATAGGGTAGACAGGGTAGGCTTTGCCTGACCATTAATTTTGTCAAACTTTAGAAGCATAAATATATCAATATAAATTAGTGCAAATAGACAAAATCTTTCGATCACGCCCTCTTAATCCAATATCATATGATTTCTTTTTTTCATATTAGCTATTACAACCTAAAACACCCTGCCTACCTTCAATGTATAATATAAATTCAACTAGTGTGGCAGATTTGATATATGCCATTTTTATTACAGAGTAAATGTACATATAGTCAGCGTACAGACTTTACTACTAAATGATACATTTTGCATGCTTACGCTCATTATCAAGCCATCCCGTATGAAGAAATATGAGAAACTACGATTTGGGGGGTGGGATTAAAGGAAGAAGATTGATAGGTGAATGGTGTATGATGGGATGGGGGGGGGGCGCAAATATACAAATCACTTAGTCTTTGCTAAAAAAGATAGAAAAATAAAGCTACACTATAAGTAACAAAAAATTGCAATGCATTGGAATCTCAACTGCAGTAAGTACTCTTATATACATATATAGTTATAATTATATACCTTTATTGAAATTACATATACAACATATATAATATTCTGCCTACCCAATGCACCAGTCCAAGAACCACCTCTGGTGTCCACAAAGTCCTGTTCTGGTTTTAAAATTTTATTACAACAAAACCAAGAGAGATAGAATAATGTAGTTTTTTGCATTTTGTTGCTTAATAAGAAGGTTTTTTCTTGATTTACAGGTTGTAATCAGAGTGTCAAGTTGCTATTGATAGAAGCTTGAACAAAAATGGTGATTTACGGTTTGCAAAGTCAAAATCAGTGACAACTGTTCAACAGAATTACTGCCATCAATATGGCAAGGATCCTCCCTCCAAACCTGGCATTAAGAGGTGGTTTTGCAAGTTTCAGGAGACAGAAAGTGTGATTGACTCTCCAAGATACATTCCAACGCAGCCATAGAAAGTCTATTCATTGTGCCTCAAGTGAACTGCAGCTACCAAGATCAATGGTACACAAAGTTATACATGAGAGATTGCATCTTTATGCATATAAAGTGCAAATAGTCCAAGCTTTACAAACCAGATCACACATTGAGCTTTCTCCTGTGTAGTTGCTATTTTCATTCAAGCTTCTATCAATAGCATCTTGACACTTGGATTATAACTTGTAAATCAAGAAAAAACTTCATTAGTTAAGCAACAAAATGAAAAAACTGCATTATTCTGTCTCTTGGTTTTGTTTCTGTTACTGTTACTTTTGATTTCTTCTATTACTATTACTTTATTTTTCATCTCTTACCGTACTATTACTTTTGTATGTGGGGTACTTAACTCATTTGAAAAGGATCTTTGTCTATTTAAATGCAATTAGAAGCAGTGTATTAACAAATATTTGTTTCAACCAAATCATTACAATTTCAGAGACTATAAGTCTTGATAAATTTTACTTTATTTAAGGAAAAATTTGCCACAACATTACTTCACATACTGTACATGTTTATGTTAGTTTAGAGTAGATTTAGTTAATTTTTTCAGTTCTATGTTCACACAATATGTCCATTGCTACTGTAATAGAAAAGTAATAAACTATTATCTATTACTTTGCCTTCTATTACAGCCAAATAATTATGATCTGTTACTATTACTTGAAAAATCCTGTAATAGTCTATTACTATTATCTATTACTATTACCCCATGTCTGATATATATAACCTTTCTTTATCTTTTGGAACTTTGTTTTTTATTATTACAGTCAATGGGGTACCATTTAAGCGTTCGCCTGATTAAGTGAACAGCCACATATGTGTACACTTTTCTGATGTAATAAATTTTTCCCATTAAAATTTGATCAGCTACATGTATGGTACACCATGGCCAGAAAAACCCAGGTAAATGTTCTCTCTGAACTGTGAAAATACAGAAATTTTGATGCAAAAATGGCACTGTCTTGCCATTTTTTGTCTAAACACTTGATAAGCAAGGAGAGGCAAAAAACCATCACTGATTTTTTCAAAGTAGTTTATTTAGCCATGTTTTTATGCAAATTGTGTTGAATGTACTGTAATATTAACTATGTACTTTTTTTAGAACTGTGAATGTAAATTTTACTTGTGAATGCATCATTCTCGATAAAAACTTCCTTTTTATCATTTTTTAACTGTTGTCTGTTGTATTCTTCACATAGCTACAGCCTCTAGGCAACCTACATAGTAGGCAACCCTGTTACGTATACATCCTACATAAGTGTACACTGTTTCTCTATCACCAAGGGTGTACGCTTAAATGGTATTGACTGTATTAATATTAATATTAATTTATTACCTATTATTATTTTTTATCTTTTGGTAAATTTGGTTTCAACTTTTCAAACCTTGATTTTGTTTTATGGAAAGTATGGAAAGTCCCTTTCCCATTTTCTTTTTTAACATTGTAATATTTCACTGTTTAAGACGAAGTATTTCAAGTTAAAAAAGTGGATTTTATACGCTTTTGATATCTTTTTGAAGTAAAGAATGAAAGAATAGCTAGTTTTTTACCAATCCAACTTCATTTTGTTTTCAGTGGTTTCTCGAAAGAGAATTGGCAGATTTGTACAATGGCCAGGAAATGACTTAGAACCTAATTATTTTTATTTCTAAACAAGTAATTAACCTAAAGTTACTTATTTTTTTTAAGTAAAGAAAAGAAGAATAGAGTACAGTAGTTTTATGAAAAATGCAAGTCAGCAGATTTGAACAATGCCCCCAAAACACAATACAGTACTTACATACCATTTTCAGTACCAACATACTAGAGAAAAGGTTCAGAAGTCTCGGGAGCAAGAGTTGAATGATCAGTGTGCTAAAGGTTGTATCAGATGGCACAAAATGCTACTGAACATTGCAAAATTGAGACTGAAGAACAGAGGGGTGGAAAACTCAACTGGATGGTGCAAAATGATGCGTAAAAATGCCAAAGGAGACTGAGGAAGACAGAGCTAACAGGCTGTGAGCAATGTTCCCTCTAATTTTTTTTAGTCTGTGTGCGCAAGAAATTTTCGTTGTGCATACATTTAGATTCATGGTGAAAAATTGTGCAAACTTTTCTCAGCGCTATTATCTTCAAAATGAAATATATATAAATATTAAATACTTAAATATTATTTCCATAAGGTGATAGCTTGATCATTACGGTACTATTAAATGGATATTAAAAAACTGTACAATATTATATATTCTTAAAAAAGAAAATATTTAATCCATTCTAAAAATATGAATACAATAAAAAATAGTAAAATAAAATTCAACAAAATAAAGAAATAAAATAAAAATAACATTAATTGAAAATGACTATTTTAGCTATCATTTCTCAAAACAATTTTTAGCATTTAGCAATTTAAAATAGACTATCAAGATTAATACATGATTTTATCCATTCACAAAATAGGAATAAAATAATAAATAATTTTATTTTTTATGAATTATGAGATAATTACTGTTTGTTTTTATGCAAAAATAAGAAAGAGAAGGTTTATATTCAATGCATTAATGTATACAAGAAAAAAAAATGCAAATACATAGAGTAAAAAAATCTGTATTGCGTAATTGCGCGGACGTCGGCGAAGTCTGGCAGAAGGGGTTAATACTTAAAAGAGCGACTATAGAGTATGTTGATGCAAATGGTGACCTTGTGCGACGGTATATTTTTGAAATTACTTCATTTACTGTCGTGACTCATGATACACTTGAGCCTGTGCGCATTTTATTTTGCTGTGTGCGCGGGTTTCACAACGCGTGTACGCGCACACCTTAGAGGGAACATTGGCTGTGAGCATGGGCGCCCGCAGGATTTTTTCCAAGGGGGGGCAAAATTTAATGTATTAATAGGTAGGGACCGGAGCAAGCAAAAAACTTTTGACCCCTTAGGAACCAGCAGGTTAATTCTAAGCAAGTTTAGTGTTGCATTTTCTGTAATGGAAAATGCAAATATATATTGTATATACATACAATGCACATGATAACAATCATTTATTTTATTTATAACAGAAACATGATAGAATGAAGAAAAAAGCACACTGAAGTAAATGTAAGTAATTTTAAGGGGGGACTTCTGAACAAATAAAAAGGTAGCAACCTTTTATCATGCACACAAATAAAAATTTTCACCCTTTAGGAGGCAGTTGGATACTTTTCAGCAAGTTTAGGATATAAATATTTTCTTAGAAAATATTTAATATATTTTCTTGGCATTTCCAGGGGAGGCAAGCGCCCCCCCTTGCCCCTACCTGCGGGCGCCCATGGCTGTGAGATATGTTGAACATTGGCAAAATAATTTGGAAGAAAAAGGAGCCAACAGGCTGTGAGCAAACAAAATGAAATATGCTACAAAATGGCAAAACTCCAAATATTTGACTGCTAACCCTTAACATAAATGAAGCCAGTGCCCATATATCTAGTTGGTGAGTTGGCTAGCAATTGTGGACTGTGATTCCATAATGCATTTCATAATTCCACAATACCTTTAACTATATCAGTTTGTGTTACCCATAGGTATATCACTGTAGTGAAAAAAATTATGCCCATGTTTTATGCAGAAGAAAACATGACAAAAGGTACCTGAAAATATTGAATTCAACATAAATAGTGCATTTTACATGGGTTAGCTAGCTGTATTAGTAAATAATAATACTTTTCAAGGCTGTAGCCAGAGCTTAAAAACAGACAAGGCAAAAATAGCCCTACTAGGGGGTCCGGGGCCATGCTCCTTCAGAAGATTTTTTTAATCCTAGCACAAAATCATGCACTTTGAGCATATGGTAACTGAGAGTGAATTGAACAATAATAATGTTTTCCTAAAAAGAGCTTGATTTGTATGACTCTAGGTAAAATCGAATTTTTGTACTTAATACAGTAATTAATAATAATAATAATAATAAATTATTAATTATTTTATATATAATTTTATTAATTATAATTCTAATTATTTATTATTAAATTAATAATAATTAATAATATAATTTGTACGAGACAGGTAAAATCCTATTTCTGTCAATTTCCTCAGATTTCCTTTGAAATTCAATTTCCTCATTGATCCAAAATGTCTGTTAAGCCAGACGAGGTGGCCGCCTCATCTGCCTCAACGTGGCTATGGGTATGCTTTTCTATTGTGGGATATATTGTCAACAGTACTTTCAACAGTATTTACCAGAGATGGCCAACTTTTTTTTACAGTTGTGCCAGAAGTTAAAACAAAATAAATGCTGAATGCCCCCACACAATATATATTGAAGTAATAAATATATGCGTGTGTGTGTCAGATTTTCCCAGCCCTGGTATAGGCTATTTATAGACCTATTACTTTTGCATAAATATAAAAATTTGGTTTATAGATCTTGAGAAATAACAGTTTCTTTAACAATAACCTGTATTTATATGTCAGAGTATCCCTGGAATATCCTAAAGTTAGCCTAAGACTTTTGAATAATTTTAACTTTATAAAAAATATAAGTAGTCCAGTTTTAATCCCATACACACAGTAATCAAAACTTAATTTCATACTAACTCAGATTTCCTTGAACTGATGCTATCAAACCTATAATAGGCCTATAATAAATTTATCACAAAAATAAAAAAGTGGAATTTAGTTCAAATATGTTATCTATTTCATGCATTATACAGCCCATTCTTGTCAAACTTGCATTATATGAAAAACATTAATACAGCCTAGCCTATAAACTATTCAGATACTTTTCAGACATTTCCTTAAGATCAATGTTACTTGGGACTTATACACTGCTATGTAGTGTAGGCATTAATAAGGTTTGTATCAAAGCGATACTATTTCAGAATGGTACTGTTAATATGCATAATCTATAAAATCTTAATGCTGGTATTTACTACAGATGATGAGACTGAATTGCTGTGGATTAGACATACTGAAAATAGAGACCACCTGCAGAAGTATGCTGAAGCAATGTACACCTTAGCAACAGAACACTGGACAAATAAGGTAGGGTTCACAGTATTGAAGGTAATTAGCAAGTACTGATTGGTTTTCACTGTAGGGATGCACCTGATACTGGATCACGATCCAGTATCTGGCTGATCTGGCCACTATTTCAGTATCTGGTCAGATACCGGATATCAAGTATGATCTGGCAAGATACTGGATAATTAAGTAACATTTTAATCACATTTTGTTGATAAAAAACTTCATATTTCAAGTTTTTGTATGTACTTTATTATTTTATTATAGTTAATGCCAGATGAAAAATATGAAATTATTAAAAACATAATGAAAAATATAACTATATTTTCACAGTTATATTTATCACATTTATCATTTACAGTTAGTAGTTATATATTAAGAAAAAATGTTTGTCATTATATATATATATATATATATATATATATATATATATAATATATATATATATATATATATATATGTTAACCCCTCCGTCTATGGCCTGGGTTGGTTCGAAGTCGATGGGGGTTCTAGTTAGGTGGCAGCAATGGATGTCATACTTGCAGTAGTTTTCTTCTATATTACTCTCTCAGTTCTTCTATAGTGGCTCGGAGGACTCTGGTAGACTTACTAAAGTTCTGAAGATTCCGGACTCTTCTTATAGCATATCTGGAAAGTTTAATGGCTAAGTTCTTCTGAAGAGAGCAAGGCTCGAAGGATAAGATAAAGACTATCTTTTACTGTAATTTCCTGCTAAAATGTAAAGGTAGTGCTCATCCTCTGAATTAGCTTCTGAATGACAATGGAAGATTTTTACTGGGGTTTATATACCCCAAAACTGCTAATATCATTATTATTAAATGCTAAAAAGGCTGCATAATATTAAAAAATAAAGTAAATTTTTTAGCTGTGGTAAGGCTTGAACGAGTAAACAAAATATTTGAAGATGAAACCATATTTTTATCTTAAACCGCGACTTTTTAGATCTAATGTTATCATGATCTACCAAGTTAACTAAAAGTGGAAATCGGACTATGCATCTTTACACTAAAATATGCATATGAGTAAAATTTTAAGGTTTAAGATGTGCAATTTAAATGCTTAGGCAAGACATGATCTCATCTTTTATAATGAAAGAGAATGTATACAAAATATGAACATTGCAAAGCTTAAGCAGGATTCCTTATTAAGCGAAATCTAAAAAAATGATTAAGAGATTTTAAAAAAAGAACAGGTCACCAATTATTTCGCAAAGTAGAAAGCAAATCAAATATTTTATCCAAACTCGCGAATTTTAAATGGATACAAGAACTATATAAATGAATACAAGAATTACATGAAGAATATGATAGTATAATAATATGGGAATTATTTATGGTTCATTTTTACACACACACACACACACACACACACACACACACACACACACACACACACACACACACACACACACTACTGGTTAAAAGTTTAAGTACACCTACTAATTTCCAATGTTTTGCTGCTTAGTTCATGACATAAACTTCAAATGTAAACTTAACAGGTACTAGAGATGAATTTGCTTACCTGGCTTTCATGTATGCTTCAGTGCATCTGCCCTATGCAGTGTGTTGTAATACAAAAGCTTCTTCAAAATGTGTTAATTGACGTCTAACATGCAACCTAAAATTAATGCCATTAGCCCTGCACAAAGGTCCAAAAACAGTTTAAAAGGCTTTACTATGGTAGTGTGTTTCTTCAGGAGTATGTTAATACATGCGATCAGTTATTAACATGCGCTGCAGGTCTTTACATATAAAATCCTTGCAGAGGAGCTAACTGTGTAGTTTAAGGTATATTTCTGTGTTTCAAAAAGCAAAAATGGGTGCCAAAGCTCAGTTAACAACAGAAAAAAGACAGTCGATTGTAACTGAGAAATGAGGGCCAATCACTGAGGCAAATTGCAAAAAAAAATTAAGAGTTTCTGTGAATGTGGTTGCTTGTGCCATTAAACTGCATGAAGAAACTGGTCAAAATAAGGACACAAAAAGGTCAGGGTGACCAAGAACCACAACAGACTCAGAGGACAAGTATATCCAAGTCACCAGTCTGCGCGACAGATGCCTCACAGTACCTGAAATCAAAGCCCAGCTGAACAACTCCAGAAGTACAACAGTTTCAACATCAACTGTTCAGAAAAGACTAAGAGAGGCAGGATAAAAGGACGAACTGCAGCAAAGAAACCAATGCTGAGACTCCAGAACAAAAAGAAAAGGCTAGTCTTGGCTAAAAAAACACCAAAAATGGACTGTTGAGCAGTGGAAATTTGTCCTTTGACTGATGAATCAAAGTTTGAAGTTTTTGGATCCAAACACAGAGTATTTGTGCGGCGCAGAGCGGGTGAAAGAATGACACAGCAGTGTATTGTGCCAACAGTGAAGCTCGGTGGAGAAAGCAGAAAGAATGGCAACGTCAGCTCACAGTTATGGAATGGCCAGCACTCCCAGAATCTGAACATCACTGAGCTAGTGTGGGATGAACTGGATCGACAAGTGAAAGCCAAGCAACCATCCAGTGTTCAGTAGCTCTGGGAACTCTTACAAGAGAAGAGTGCTGGCAGCAGCTTTCACCAGACTATCTTTTTTCTCTTGTTGAGTACATGCCTCAAATTTGTTCTGCTGTAATTGCTGCTAGAGGAGGCTTTTGATGAATCTAAAATTTAGACTTTGCTTTTGGTAAATTGTCATGATTTGTTGCAATTTAAGTTCCCATGTTGTACTTATGAATTTGTCATGATAACTTAATTAATAAATGAAAAACTTTAAAAAATTTGAAATTTATGAATATTTCAGGGTGTACATAACTTTTAACCGGTAGTATATATATATATCCCTCGATTAGGTACTCCGGCTTGCCGGGCCGAGGGGCCTCGCACACCTCGTGGGTTGTTGGGGTTTCCTCAACTCCTCGTGGGGTGTGGGCAAAGAGCTACCTAGGTGCATTTTTTCCCCTTTTTCTTTTTTGCTCCCCTTTTTTTCTGTATCTTACAGAATTTCTCTTGTCTTGCCTCAGTCTTGGGCCTCTGTCAATTGTAGTATTCCACCCACCCCCCTCTGTTTGTTTTTTGCTGGCGTCTTGGGGTCATTGGGTGCACCTGCTGGGGGCATTGCTCCGTGGCTGAGCCATGCTCTGAGAATGGTATGGGTGCTCGGACTGCTGCTGCATATGGATTGGGTTTTTGCTAGGCCCTTAATGGACAAAACTCCAGGAGAGCCAATCTGCTGTTTTTAAAACGACAGTCAGGTTGGGGGGCGGGCTACCCAGGACATTGGGCCTGCGCCTTGAAGGATGCAGTGGCGGATTGGTGCATTGCCTTGGGTCCGAGGCTGTCTTCCTTATAATTATATTGTTTATGGGTAAAATTTCTAAAACTCAATCCCTCCTGTTAACGACTCAGGCCCATCCTTGGATTGGATAAGACTTCTACTTCTGGTCGGTCAGCGGCCTCTGCCTCCACTGGATTGACCTTAAAGCCGTATGGTCCCCTCTCATCCTCTGTGCGTCTGGCTCTCGTGGCCGGGCTCATGGTGGCCATAGGGCGGGGTCTTCACAGCCTCGTTCTCTCGCCCACTCTCGGTTACTGTCACACGTGGACCTGTCTCTGCTGTCAATTTCTGCTCAGTGGATAGGTTCCTTATTCTCCGCCCTTCCACTGACTCCCTTCCAGGCAACTCGGAACGGGTGTTTTCAGCGTCTTAAGATGATGGGGGTTCCCTGCTGTTATGATATCCACCCTCTGAAGGATGGATCTCTTCTTTTGAAGTCCCATTCTTCGGGGGTGACTGAGTCCCTTCTACAATTGCAGTTTGTGACTCCTCATCTGCGACTGAATAGTTGTCAGGGCACCATTTTCTCTTCCCGTCAGCTGTCGATCCTGGTTGGCGAGTTGCAAGAGGATCTTGCCTCCCAGGTGGTCACGAAGGTCTTCCACTTTTTGTTGTGCCAGGATGATGCTCTTACCCATCGCTCATCTGCTCCTGACCTTTGACTCCCTTGTGCCTCTGGCCCATGTGTTCTGGGGCATGGATGATCGACGGTCTTGCGACTTTTGGTGCGGCCATATGTGCCTGACCCGGTCCACTGCTTTGGCTGCAACTGGTTCAGTCATGTTAGTTCTGGAGCCACCGTGAGGGTAAGCTCTGTGTCCGCTGCGGTGGGCCTGCGCACCCTCCCCGTGCACGAATCCCCCGCAGTGCTCGAAACTGCTTGGGGACCCACCCTTCCTCCTCGCGGGACTGCCCCATTTTCAAGTTCGAATCGAAGTGCAGTCCTTTAGTACTATTGAATTCCCAGTGCGCAATAGGGTCCGTGGCGGGGATTGTCCTATAATGCGGCTCTTGGCTCCGGCGGGTCCTCGGGCCCCTCCCGTGCTACCCCGGCGCCTACCGGAGTGGTGCCCCACTTCTGGAAGTTCCGGGGGTTGGTGGTCCTCTGGCACCGCAGGACCTTGTCCCCTGCCTCACCTCAGTCGCCAAGACTGATTCCCTGCCTACAAGTGCCCCTTCTCCCTCTCCGGCCTTGGGGTCTGGATCCCTGCCTGCCCGTCTCTCGGGTGGGGAGGGTGAGGCCCCGAAGGGGAGGAGGGAACGACACTGTGGTCGGAGTCCTCCAGACCCGTCCACAACCACTGCTTGCTCTGCTTCCCCTTCTTCACCGGAGGGGAAGTGCGCGCCACCCCTACTCCGCTCGGATCCCTCCCCCTATATGGAGGGTCTGGTGGGGCGTCACCTCCCAGTGCTCCAACTAGTGTCCAGGTGTCGGTTGAGGTGCACCGTCCCATGCACCTTTGATTACTGACTCAGTTCCCACGGGGACCCGGTCAAGAGGGGCTTGGCCCTTATTCATGGAGTCTCTCTCTGTTCGGCTCCTGCCGAGAGTGTCGGGTCTCTCTCCTGGATCGACTTTCCCACCTGTGGTGGATCTT